>JBBPJJ010000177.1:0-30971 GCA_038088635.1 Veloboletus limbatus
CAATCTGAAAATTTTTAACAGGGGCTGATAGCCATTATCAAAAACCACCATGTGACATTTTTGCTCAAAGGGTTTATAATAAAACAAGGGAGAAACAAATGAGCAGTTTGGAACCATGGCAACACTAGTTCTCATGCTGATTTGCACAGATTGAGGACTTACCTGAAGGATATGTTCAAAGTCGTTGAGGACCAACCACTGCAGCTCAGATAACATGTACACTGCCAAATTCTTTTGATTTGGCAGCTCGAGGAAATAATCGATGGCCTCAAGAGTAATGTTAGTGTTGAGGCATCCAGGGGTTGCAACTGCTACATACCAGATGTAAAGCACGCAAACAATTGATCATGGCATACGTGGAATCCCTGTGCGTTTTAACGTCACGCAGTAGCTCCAGCTTGAAAATCTGTTCTATCTTGCCTACAGGGCTTTTAAACCAGCTTTTTATGTTACCCGTCTTGACAGTGTCGATAAAATCATCATGATGTAGGCGAGATGCATGAACAGCCTAGACGACGTCATGGCCCATTGCAATAGGATCCAATCTGACAGCCCCCACATAGGCCTCTTACTTCTCTTCATCAGGGAAGGCATCAATCCATGCCTCCACAACAGTGGTCAGATTGGCATCTGTGAAACTCTCAACGACATGGGTCACACAGATATGCATGACATGTGGGAAACACATGATAAGGCGGTCAGGTGCGTCAATCTCAACCTTGCGTGCATGAAGGAGAATCTCGAGTTCTTGCACACAGGTCTTATTGTTGCTTGTGTTATCCATGGTAAAGTGCCCTACCTATGATGTAGCGAGGACGTTAGTGACTGCTTTGTTGTACCTGAGCCAATTTGGCCTTTACCTTGGCCGTGATCTCTGCCCTGTCCAAGAGATAAAGAATTGTTCTTGCGAGCAACTTGCCCATGTGATTCCCGCATATACAATGGAATGCTAACAAAGCTGATCATAGTTTCAGTATACCTGTTCTGGGTTCTTCTGCGATCCAATGGACCATCAGCGCAAGGAAAGGGCGCTGACTATCACTTGACCATATGTCAGCCATGTGAGAAATTTGTCCAACGGTGGTCTGTGAAAGCCAAGTAAGATAGTGTTGGCAGTTAGTGACTACGTAACTCACCGCCAGTTTAGCTTTCAACACTGCGAAGTACTTCTGCTAGGTATTAATAACATCAGCCCAGATTTGCGTACAATGGGGAATATGAGAGTCCTTGAGGTCTTGACGGAGGAGGAGGAGGAGTTCACAAAATTCCTTGCATTCAACAACGTTCAGAGACTATCCCATCAATTATTTAGCAAATGGTGTTTGATATCAAAGTAGGGAGTAGTACCTGATGATCTGCGATGATGAAAGCGACTAGGCGATCATGCAACTCTTGCTGCGAAAAAGGAATCAAGGTACGTTTGATAGAGCATGCACTATTTGTAGATGATGTATCTAGTTGGCAGGGAGGAAGCGATGCAAGAGATACGCCATCCACCAGTGCTTCCCAAATATCACTCAAGGAGTAGCTTCAAGCCTTTGCGCTCTTGACACTTTCTATCCAAATCTGCCATCTGTTCACCTCCACCAAACTGACATATTCCAGGAGGTGATAGCGATCAATGTGGCCTCGCAGTGCCGACGTCCCAGTGTTGCAGGAGTACCGAAATGTAAGTTTACTTGTGTGTGTCTGAGCCTAGGCAACAGGGTCTGTATCATGAATCTTTTTGCAATAAATATACCATAGTCAGTAAGTATGTAAGTTGGTAACGGAGACGAATCACGTACTGGCAATATCTGCACACTGTACCCTCAGGAGTTCTCTCAAAGAAATATCGAACATCTGCTGTAGTTGGAATTTTCTCTTGCTCTTCTAGGTTGTAGAGAGGATTGTTGGTGCAATCTAGCTGCATGGCATCCCCGTCTCCAGAGTCATGGGGGCATGATCAGCCACGATGAGAATCTACAGACTCCGTATTGGGACCAGAAGGCTCATCTATGATGATTTCTTCCTTTAGAAGGGACTCCATGCATTGAGTATGGGCTTGCAATGATAGAAGGGGGACATCAGCAGTCGAGGTGTCGGATGATCCTGGGGTCTGTGAGCAGGTGTGAGGAGGAGCAGGCTGAGTATCAGACCTTGATCCTTGACACTGCCGTGACTTGCCCCGAGAGCCTGTGCACTGAGTCCTACTGGGGACATCTGGTTCAGACAGAGTTGCAGGATTGCTAGACTGGCGAGATAAATGAGGCGCCATGTGGACTACAGGATCAGACCAGGACGGGGCTGAGAAGTTGGCTCATAGCTTGAAGTCAGCTAAGTAGCTCTTTTATAGCGTACAACGAACCTTTTGACTCTGCTGAATGGTATGGGCAACATCCATGTTGATGTAATCTTGGGCACGGCTGAAGTGATGGCCCAGTACAAGGATGTAATCAGGAAGCTAACCACATGTGAAAGGATAAGCGTTACATGTACTAACTCCCGTCGACTAATTGTAACTTAGCTGGTTGAAAAAGAAAAAAGATGCAGACACACTTGTGAGATTTGTGAAATATATCATATATACAGGTTTTTTTGCACAAGCTGATGATAACACTATAATGACATATCCCTTCTCACAATGCTACTAGTAGACTTGAACCACCTATTTGTGGGCCTTGCGATGCTTGCCCGAGTGCCACTTTAAAGATGTAGTAATTTTTGGCAAGGTGATGGAGGTAACAGACTGCTTATTTGATGACGAACCGGAAGCCTCAACAGACAGGTCATCATACCTCCATTTGGCTTTTGCATGCCTTCATGCGTGATAATGTGAAAAGGCCGTATCATACAGCGAGCATTGAAATTCTCAAAGTAGTAACTGCCAGTTGGCTGGGAATGCGGCAGTCGTGCTTTCTGTGCAAAGACGAGAAACGAGAAGAGAGTCCTGCTGAACCTCAACTGACTCCATCACATGAATGACTTTGAGCAAAAGGTGCTTCATGACGGCATTAAGCATACCATCGACATTGCTCATTTGAAGGGTCGGATGTAACGTCTATGAAAAGAACTGTGTCAGCACAGCTCTCCCTCACACGAGTAGTCACCCACTCCTACAGCATGTAACGGGCCTTTCTTCTTGAAATTAAATGCACTGTTTGACCCTCGAAGGAATACATGGATGGTGATTGACTTGACATCAAGCCAATTGATTCCCTCGACAATGACGGGCTCTAGGTAATTGGCCAGGATGTTGTATGGTATGAAAGCCGAATGGAGAAGTTCGGGAGCAGAGTGAAAAGAGTGAGTGGGGGAGGTAGGTCTTCATTTGTCTCGCAGATGCAGATCATGAACGTGACATCCATCTTGGGAGTGATTTTAGCCACTGCTTTGAGTTGGCGTTCCATCGCGCTTCAAGTTGAGCTAAACCTGCACTCTCCAACCCAGAACGGAGTGGACGGCAAACCAGGTCGGTGAAGTGGCCGTATGTCTAAGTGGAAGTCAGGAATAACCACCGTGTCTCCCTTACGAACAGCAGAGTTATGATGAAGTTCGCAGGAGACATTGTCATCGTTGTCGAGAGCATAAGTTGAGAGGATTTTGTTGATGCGTGCAGCAAAGTGTCAAATGGGAGACTCGTGGATTTCATACAGGGGCATTGCAATGATCTGTTGAATTTCAGGTTGGTATAGAAGCCTAAAAGTACTGGTAGTAGAGTTCCTTACGAGCATTGGATCATGTAACTTACTTGGCAAGTAATCGATATTTCTTGTCTTCGGAACACAGGGACACTATGTAATTGAATTCTGCTGGTGTGATGTTGTTGAATGTCTTGTTTATGGTGGATGAGATCGCGGAATGCATTCACACAGTGTTACTTACCAACATGGAGGAAAATGGTGCTTGAAGAGCTTGAATGATAGCAAGACAGCGGGCTGAATCGGTGAAAGGAGGTTCTTGAATAGAATGATGAGTGTTCAGAGGTGATGCGCAGGCAGTACTACTAGAGTTAAGTATTGGTTGAACTTGACGCTCATTAAGTGGCGTGTTCTCATTGATAAGGGCAGAACAGTTTGAGATAGGTGTGTTGTTAATTTTCACTGGCCTTAGCTCCTGCTCAGGTGTCGATTGCATAAACTGGGAGCCATTGAAGGGGGAATCTTGTAATGAACTACTGGAATAACTGGACATTGTTGAATGACTGGAGAGGCTTCTTGGAGCAGGTGAACTGCTGCACATAATGGTGAGAGTACTCAGTGTTCTGCCCAAAATCCTGAGCTCGGGACATTTCATGAGAAAAATATGATGAGAGGATATTCAGATGCCGATTTCTCGTAGAGAGGGAGATTTCAGGAGAGGGATTGTTTCAAACAAACAACCCATCTCCAAGTGGCTCGTTGGTGGGTGGACATATGATTATGTCAGACTCCGTGTACATGGCAGATTGGGTGAATGAAGAGAAGAAAGTATGTAGAAAATGGAGAAAATGATTAAATCTGATGCTTATTTGTTGCATGCACAATGTATCGATAAGAGTCACGATTCAAGAATGGCAAGGGTGGAAGTGATGAGTGGAAAGAGAACAGCGAGCCTGAGTGAGGTAAAAGCCTATCACAAAAGATGGTAAGCGCACGGCATGACGGAACCAGTGAGAACGAAGGGAAATGTGGTCCTGTAGTAGTAGCAAGAAGTAGCATGCAATGGGCAACAACATTATTGCATGCCATCCTTATCGAGGAGTGGATCACCTGCGGGCTGATAGAAAATGCTTGCTTACCTCATTGATCGGTCTGCCATGTTGATGTTGAATGCAAATGCTCACTAATGGATGATCAGTGCTTGAGGAATGTCGACGTCTATGGACTGCAACCTGTCTGGATGGGGTTGGATGCCAGCTCAAGCTAGCTTCGGAGCCAAGATCTGAGTCTGAAAAGCTGTGACCCCCCCTAGCTTTTGCCGTGGCTCGGCTACCTGTGGCTCAGTTCGAATCATTGCTGATTTCATCATGGAGCCATTATGTAAGCTGAGTTGCAGCAACACGGACCCAGCAGGGCATCCAATACTCCAGAGGAACAGAATGATGAACCAAGTACACTAGTCACTATCCCAGCTTCTTTACCACAGACACTCCCTCTAGCTCCCCCTCTGGAGCCTGCACCAAGCCCTATTGGCATTGGGGCTCATTTCCTTGCAGAACATGTCAGGTGCCTTAAGAATGGTAGAAGCTGAGTCCTGCCTATTTATCCAATGATCCAGATGGTTCAAACGATGAAGAAGCTGATTTCACATAGTGCTTGAGCATAAATACAGCTCATTCAAGGTCATACAAGGAAGCATTGCAAGATGATGAGATGACTGATTGGAAACAGGCTACACTCAACGATCTTGCTGCCCACAAAGGGAACAGCACATGGAAACTTGTTTCTAGGCCCAAGGAGTATCCGGTTATTAGCTCCAAGTGGGTATTCACCAAGAGGTATCATGTTAATGGCTCCTTTGAGTACTTCAAGGGTTGTTTGATCACTCAAGGCTTCTTCCAGGATCCATGTTATGAATACCTCGAGGTTTTCATTCCAATAGTATGTCTTCCCACTCTCTGCATCATCCTTGTGCTAGCTGCCATCCATGACTTCCATCTCTTGTCTATCAATATCTCCAACACCTATCTTAATGGAAAAATGGATTGTGACATTTACATGGAGCAGCCTGAGGGATTTGGAGAGGGTAACATGAAAGAGGTTGTCTGCTTGTTGCAGACATCGCTCTATGGGACAGAACAGGATGAAAATTGCTGGAATCACAAAATGCGCACTACTCTTGAGTCCCTGGGCTTTACCCAGACATATTTTGATGCAGCCATCTATATCTTTATTCAAAGTGATGTCCAGATCATCTTACCTGTCTTCATGGATGATATGACCTTCACATCCAAGTCTCTTGATGCCATCAAGGATCTGTGCAAACACTTCAAGTTATGTGATCTGGCCCCTACCACAGAGATTCTTGGGATCAAAATTGATTGTGACCACTCTAAATGCTCTCTGATCATCTCCCAACACCAGTACTGCATCAACATCCTCTCTTGCTTCAATATGGCTGATGTAAGCCTGTCTCAACACCGATGGAACCCAGACTATGTCTATCTCATGAACAAAGTCCCAGGACCACAGAGAAGCATGCTTTCATGTGCTCTGTCAGTTATGGAGGCACTATCAGTTTATTGCAGTACCTCTCCTACACAATGCACCCAGATATTGCATTCTCTATAGGTCAGCTCACCTCATTGACATCTGATCCAGGAGTTGCTCATCAGAATGCGATAAAACACCTTTTTTGCTACATCAAAGGGACTACAAACTATGCTGTTACCTACTCCCCAGGTTCCTCCACCTTCTCTAATATGAGCCATGGTGATTGCAAGGATTCTGGGCACTCCACTGGCGCATATGTCATCAAAATTGGCACTGGTGTTGTTTCCTGGATGTCCAAGTGCCAGCCCATCATTGCTCTATCAATTACTGAGGCTGAGTACATTGCCACATGCAAAGCTGGCAAAGAGATTGTCTGGATGCACAAAATGCTCCAGGAACTTGTATTTGAGCTTTCTGGCACATCCACCCCACACATGGACAACCAGTCCACTATCCAGGTAGTGAAATGCTTAGAGCATCATGGTCGCATAACATAGCTTGACCTCAAGTGGTACTGGCTGCAAGATATGGTCAATGCAGGTGTCATTTCACCTCATTTTGTGCCCACTGCAAGTATACCTGCTGATTTGCTCACCAAAGCACTCCCTTGTGCTAAAGTGCAATAGTTCTGTGAACTGCTTGGATTGTCCCCAATCAGGGAAAGTTATTCAGATGTTGTGCAAAGATGTGCAATCAGGTGGCAGTGTTGCATTTGCATTTGTTTCTTTCACACTCTGTACTTTTTCAGATAGACTTCTTAATTATGTTCTCAGCCACTTATAGCATGTGATTGTTGTATAGTATTGTTATAGTGCTTCTATTAAGGCCAGGCCAACTCTGGGACTGTGGGAATCATTGGAGGGGGCAAAACTTGGCTTCAGCGACTCAGAGTAGAGCAATGCACCCTTGTTGATCAGTTGGAGTTGTCCTGGATTTGCACAAAGAGAAAGACAACAATATGAAACCAGAGTTGGTTTTAGTTGATATTGAGGATATTTTACATGACAGTGACTATGGATATATATATGGAAAGCAGTTACCATCTTGGTAATGTGACACCAACAGCAGAATTGGAGAAATACGGAACAGAGATCAATGGATAAGAACAGAATGTCAGGGTAGACATCAGATCAGAAATGGTTGCTAATGATCAGAAACAATGTAAATATGTGTGATGAAGGCAAAGTAGGTGTCAAAGGACTGATAAATGACAAATATGAAAGGGTGTTACACTGAAACACGAAGAAACAAAGGTGAAATCGCACTACATGGAGTTTTGCTTGGAGTAGGAATTCTGCAAAGAGTCTCCACTAGGAGTTGGAATACCACTCAGAGTTATGCTAGGAAGTGGTTGGAGCTGTGGAAATGTGATAGGAGTTGTTGGAATTGCAATGGAAGTGGTGTATGGCATATAACACTATCCCCCCCTTAGGCCTGAGTGGGCTCAGGCCTTAGGATGGAAGTGGAAAGCAAAAAAAAAGGAGGAAATGATGAAGAAAGGCAATAAGTGAAAATGGGAACAGAAGCAGAGCAGAATGGTAACATGAAGGAGCAGAGTTTCAGACAGCAGAGAAAAAAGTCTGGGCAAAGAAATAGGAAACAAGATAACCAAAACAGACATTATTGACAGATGTATGAAAGGAACAATAGGCAATGATGGAATACACAAAACACAAGTCTGAAAAAGGAATGCATGAAGTGCTCAGAGTTGGGAGTCATGGAATATCGGATTGGACATTGGAGCAAACCTGATAGATCAGAGGATGAAGTCAGCCAGAGGACAAACTCCAAAGGCTAGGGACATGCCAGAAAGTGCTGGCAAGACCATCAAATGGTATAGACAAAGTAAGGCTTCATTCCAACAGCACAATGGAGCATTAGTGGAGAAGACCAATGAGTTCAGAAACCAAGGACAGTTACTTCCAATAGAGTTGATGGTGAACCATCACGATGGAGTTGGAGAGTTAAGTGCAACATGGGTGGCTGGAAGATGCAGGAGTAGGAGGGACAAATATTAGAAGTACTCCTATTATGCTTACATTATCTATGTATATAAGACATATCTGAGTACAACTGATTTTGAATCATTCTTCATCATCAACTATCACCATGCTTTACCAGGTATGTAAGTCTGTCCAGATCGCACTTCCCACCATCCTGCAAAGGGTGGATGGCTATTGTGATAGGTTATGAGCCCTGGTTGCCACTTGAACAAGGTGTGTGATTTTGCCCAGCTCTCCTGGAATGTCGACCTATGATGAGAACAATGCGGAAATTCTCTTCTCTGAGGTCAAAGACCACTTGCTCAAAAGAAACGAGCACCAAATGATGTGGAAATGCTCTCTAGCATGGTTGCCTAGACAACAGGTCTATGGAGAGACTGTGTCACCCATTTTCCTAGCTCTAGGATGATGTTCAGTGATGCTGCTACCCCTGCTCCCCTTATTCTATTATTCGTTTGAGCTAACTCATCCTAACCAAAAAACACCAACCCCCCTTGTCTATTATTCAACATGCCATCTTCAATCAAAGATCTCCCAACCCTCTCTGATGCCAACTACAATGTTGGGTGCAGCAAATGGAGGTGTACCTTCACTTCGCTGGTGTCTAGCAAAAAATACAGCATGCCCATCCCGCCATCCATACCATTGTGAACAAGCAGGGCCAGCCAGTCCAAGTCATGCTCTTGGAATCCAAGCAGCTCAAATGGGACAAGAATAATGACAAGGCCCTTAGTGCAATCCACCTCAAGATGGATCAGCACATTGCCAATAGGTTCGCCAACTATAGCACCACCAAGGGGCTCTGGGAGGCCCTCAAGGCCACATATGACACACCATCCCTTGCTGCTGGCACTGCTTATGTGGAGTTCAAGGCTGTTATTGGTCTCTCTTTCCATGGGGGGGACCACCCCAGTCAGACCTTTTCCAAGGTCAATGCTCACTTCGTCCTATTAGAACAGCTTGATTACGCCATCTCTGACAAGATTTGTGTGATGGTCCTCCTCAGCAAGCTCCCATGTTACATGTGTTGCAATGGCATGCTCCCTTTGCAGGGAGCTTGGAAGAGCAATACAGGCAATCTTACATACCTTTGGTTGATAGTATTAATTGAGGTTCAAGAGTGATTCAGAATCAGCTAGCTGTATTCATACTCCAAGATGACTTATATAGTGGACAAGTCTTGAGTATGACTAAGCTTATTACTAATCATATAGGGATAACTACCATTTCCTTCAACACTCCCCCTTGCTTGATGTATGTAATATGAAAAGCAGCAAAGGAAGGAATGGAGAGAGAGGAAGGGTGAGCGTATTCACATCAACCAGTGTTAGAAAACACAAGCCCAAACTGTGAGCGAATTTTCTCAAATGTGACATGAGTGAGGTTTTTAGTAAACATATCTGCTGGGTTGTCAGTTCCAGGAATATAAAGAAGCTCAACATCCTCTGTGTTCATTACCACGTCCCGCACAAAATGATGAATATGGATGTGCTTGGAGTGCTTCTCCATAACGGGGTTTTGTGTTGACCCCTAATTGTCACCACAGATGGGAATGGGAGCAAGGTTGAAACTGGGTTCCCTCATCATCTAGCAAATCCATACTGCTTGCCAAGCACAATCACTCAAGGCCATGTATTCTGCTTCAGAGGATGACAAGGTGGTGGTTTTTTGTAAGTGTGAATTCCACAAAAACACACAGTTCACCAATTTAAAATAATACCCAGTTTGGGAATGGTGAGTAAGATGGTCCTGACCCCAATCGGAGTCAGTACAAGTGTAAAGTCCCTCAGAGAACCATCATATGTGAGTTGGTAATTTCATGTACCCACAAGATATTGACAGATATGTAATGCTTTGTCGAGGTGGGCTTGTGACAGATGTTGCAGAGGCGCAAGCTATAGTGTTAACCGCATGTGGAATGTCAGGTCTGGTACTGATCATTAGGTATAATAATGAGCCAATAACTTGTTGGAAACATGTTCTTAGTGCTGTGTCAACAGGGGCATCATTCTTCTCCAGATAATAGCCAGGAAGAAGTGGTGTGTAGGCAGGCCTGGCATTGGCCATGCCACAGCGGTCAAGTATTTTTGCAAGATATTCTTGTTGGTCGAGCAGTATCTTTCAACCATCTTGCTTTATTGTCATTTGGAGAAATTCATGAAGTTCCCGAGATCACGACATTCCCATTTCTTCATGAACATGGCCTTGAGCTTATCTACCAAAGCTCGATCTGGTCCACAGAATAGGGCATTGTCAACATAGATGATTGCCAGCACAAATGTTTTACCAACATGGTATATGAATAATCCAGCATCTGAGTGTAGGCAGGTAAATCCTAGCTTCTTCATGGATCTATCTAGTGTTTTCCACCAGACAAGTCCAGCTTGTTTCAAGCCATAAATTGCATGCAGCAATTGTAGAACCTTGCCTTTTAGATAAGGAGGCAAGAAACCCTCAGGAAACTCCATGTAGAGTTCCTCTTCTAGTTCTCCATAAAGATAGGCAGATCGTATATCTAATCTAGTAATATGCATGCCAGGACTCAAGCGCAGCAAGTGTGAGCATGCATCAAACTGTTTCAAAGTGTACTACTGGGGAAAATACAGTGGCTCAAAAAAGTGTCCCAATGTTGGGTCATTTTGAAGAGATTGGCCGGTTACAGGAGAACATTAAAGAATTACATAATATGCTTGCAGGATGGATGAAGGTAGTTGCTCTCCACATTTTAACACTAGTTTGGTCATGTGATTGTGTTGTCATGGGAGTAGGTTACAGACATTTCTAAATGACATGTCATTGGGACACTTATTTGACTCTAGTTTATATTATAAGTATTAGTACTTTTGTGTCCTCCCTTTGCTTGTATCACTGCCTCAAGTCTTCTAGGCATACTCTCAATTAGCTTTTGACATTCCTCAACCTCTATCTTTCCCCACTCTACCTCAATTCTTTCCCAAAGCTCCCAAACTCCTTTTGCTGGCTGTCATATCCCGAACTCCGCAACCGAACTCCGTCGCTCCGCAACGCGGTTCCGTCATTCCGTCCTCTTCCAAACTCCCAAGGCGCTCCACAACCCCGTTCCGTTCCGCTCATTATGACGCTTCGTACCACATGACCTCTTGACTTTGATTGATGGCCTTTGACTTATGACATTCATTTCATTTCACATCCATCAGACTTGGACATTGTTTGCGATCGTTTGCAACCATCTTTGATACCTGTCCATCATTTGATTCTATGATAACCGTTCACTCATCTGACTTCCGTTTCGTTCTCCGTTCCGTTCCGTCCCGCTCCGCCATTAGGTATATAAACCCGTTGATAGTCGCTAGAGTACCTCAGTTCGAATATCGACTTAAGTTCAACTCCTCTTCCCTTCTCTGATCTCTGTCTGAGCTCCTTCGCTCGCATCCTGGCACTGTCAGCCAATTCCACAGCTTTTCAGCACACCGCACACCAATTCAGTCTATCTCCGCCGCTCAGCCACCTCTGCCGCTGTCCCCGACGCCTGGTGCACACAACACCAAGCTCAAGGGCGACTCTCAGAAAGACTCAGTCACCTCACGGGCACTGTCAATCTACATTCCGACACCTCCGCTTCCTCCATTACCTCCATCACCTCCTCCCGATGACGAACCCGGAGATGACCCTTCCGACCACAGCTCTGACGCTCACAGAGAAGACTCCGACTCTGACCATGAGCATATCCCTCGTAACACCCTCTCGCAGCTAGCCAGTGCTATTGGCAAGCTTGCACATTCTTCCACTCGTCGCTTCACCTCCGAACCTTCGCAGCACACCAAAGTCCGAGAACCGGATCAGTTTGATGGGACGGACCCCCGCAAACTCCGCGTTTTCTTGGTTCAATGCGAACTTAACTTCCAGGACCGCCCTAAAGCTTTTAATAACGAGCATGCTAAAGTTACCTTTGCGCAGTCGTACCTGAAGGGCATGGCACTGGAATGGTTTGAACCCGACCTTCTTCAGATGGAAGACCCCTTACTCCATCAATTATGGATGGAAGATTACAAGGAGTTCGTTTTGAAACTCCAGACCAATTTCGGACCGCACGATCCTGTCGGGAACGCAGAACATCAGCTTGATCATCTGAATATGAAGAATGGTCAGCACATCAACAAGTACGTCGTCGAGTTTAACAGAATTGCGTCGCAAGTCCGCGGATATGGAGAAGGGGCACTCTGCCACCATTTCTATAATGGACTCCCCAACCGCATCAAAGATGAGGTATCCCGTGTTGGGAAGCCCTCAACTCTCGTTGACCTCCGTCAGCTCGCACAGGCCATTGATGCCCGCTATTGGGAACGCAAGTCGGAACTATCCCTACAAATGAAGCCCTCCACCACCCCGACATCTTCCGCTAAAACTACTTCCGACAAACCCTCGATCTCCGCATCTAACTCCGGCAGTTCCAAGGAGTCGAAAGATTCCAAAGGAAAGGCTACCACCACTTCTGCATCCTCCAAATCTGATGACTTCAAGTCAAAGCTTGGGAAAGACAGCAAACTTACAGCTGCCGAACGAAAGTACCGCTTCGACAACAAGCTCTGCATGTTTTGTGGTGGCTCCGGTCATATAGCTAATGACTGTCCGAAAGCCACTTCCCGCGCAACTAAAGCCCGTGCCGCCTCCGCAACTCCGGTGGTTACCCCGGAGGTTTCGTCTCCCACAGAGACGAAAAAATAGATAGCAACCTCTCAGGCTCTGCATGGACTGAAGGTCGCGTTGACTCTCCCCATGCTTTTCTGGAGATCCGTCTCAACGCATCCACTCTCTTAGATCCTCGATCTTTTATGCCTTCTGTTTCATTACCTACTTATGACATCTCTTCACTTTCTGCGTTGTTAGATTCCGGTTCTTCCGATTGTTTCGTAGATTCATCTTTTGTTACTCAGAACAATCTTGTTACATATTCTGTTTCACCACTCCTACTCCGTCTATTTGATGGCACTTCAAATTTTATGATTACTCAGGCCCTTGATCTTCCGATTCAATTTTCGACCGGTGATATCACTCCGATGACGTTTTACGTTACTCCGTTAGATGGTTCTTGCTCACTTGTTCTGGGACATAACTGGCTCACCCGCTACAATCCGTTGATTGACTGGGTTTCAAACAGTATCACGTTCCACTCATCTGAGGCTCCCATGCTGACAACCCCGAGCTCTCCTCCGCAGCCTCTGGCATCTCTGCCTTCGGCTAACTCCACACCCCCTGATTCACCGCATCATTCCGACTGCACGGCCCCGCCTATTGCGATAATTAGCGCCCCCACTTTTGCGTTGGCTTGTCGCTTGGAAGGTTCCATACAGTTTAGCCTGCAGCTCCAAGAGAGCCACCTCCGCTCCGCTTCTGTCTCGCCCGCCAACCCCGAACAGGTCGATCTTTCCGGAGTCCCTCCGGAATATCACGACTTCGCGGATGTCTTCAGTAAATCCAAGGCATCTGCACTCCCGCCGCATCGCAAGCATGATCTCAACATCAACTTGGAGGAAGGAGCTTCTCCTCCCCTCAGCACCACTTATTCCCTCTCCTCCTTGGAGTTGGAATCCCTCTGCTTGTTCCTGGATGAACACCTCGCCAATGGTTTCATTCGTCCTTCCTCCTCAGCTCATGCAGCTCCGGTCCTCTTTGTCCGCAAGAAGGACGGTTCACTCTGCCTCTGCGTTGACTTCCGAGGCCTTAACAAAATCACGAAGAAAGACCGCTACCCACTTCCCCGTATCTCCGATCTCCTTGATGCTCCGAGCCGTGCTAAGATTTACACCAAAATCGACCTTCAGCATGCGTACCATCTGGTCCGCATTGCTGATGGCGATGAATGGAAAACCTCCTTCCACACGCGCTACGGTTCTTACGAATGGCTCATCATGCCATTCAGTCTCACAAACGCTCCCGCAGCATTCCAGCGGTTTGTCAATACCATCTTCGCTGACCTCCTCGATGTCTGTGTCATTGTTTACCTGGATGATATCCTCATTTACTCCGAGAACAAGTCCGCACACTGCGAGCATGTCCGAGACGTCCTCTGGCGACTCCGTGCTAACGGTCTCTTTGCCAAACCAGAGAAATGCGAATTCCACACGGACTCTACCGAGTACCTCGGCTATTGCCTCTCCCCCAGCGGCCTGACGATGTCTGCTGACAAAGTCACCGCCATTCAAGAATGGCCTGAACCTCGTAAGGTCAAGGATGTCCAATCTTTCCTCGGTTTCGCCAATTTTTACCGGTGCTTCATCCACGGTTACTCCGACATCACCATTCCCTTAACCCGCCTCACCTGTAAAGGTAGTCTGTGGAATTTCTCTGACGACTGTCGCTCCGCCTTCCAGCGCCTCAAGGACGCCTTCACCTCTGCTCCGGTCCTCACTCATTGGGTGCCCAATGCTCTGCTCATTGTGGAAACTGATGCTTCCGACTATGCAGTGGCCAGAATTCTGTCTCTCCGGTGCTCCGATGACGAAGTCCGCCCTGTCGCTTTCTACTCGCGCACCCTGCATACCCACGAGCTCAACTATGACACCCATGATAAGGAGCTTCTTGCCATCCATGACGCTTTTCGTACTTGGCGTCACTACCTTGAGGGCTCCGCTACGCCCATTGACGTCGTTACTGACCACAAGAACCTCGAATACTTCACTTCTACCCGGCTCTTTACCCGGCAGCAGGCCCGCTGGTCGGAGTTCCTCTGCCAATTCAACCTCGTCCTCCGCTTCCGCCCCGGACGTTTGGGCGGTAAGCCTGACGCCCTTACTCGACACTGGGACGTCTATCCCAAAGAGGGGGATAGGGACTACGCTCGTATTAACCCTCATAATCTCCGCCCCGTTTTCACCCAGGCGCAGCTCGTGTCCTCCCTACGAGCCTCTAGTTTAGCAGGTCCCGTCCTCCACGCTGGTACGATGTTCAACTTGGATGCTCTCCATACCGACATCCTTTCTGCGCTCCCCTCCAACCCAGTGGCTTCGCAACACATGTCCACCTCCATATTGTCCGACTCCGGTTCCAATTCCCGCTGGTCTATTGACTCCGATGGCTTCCTCCGCCTCGTTAATCGCATATATGTCCCCGACACCAACGATCTCCACCTCCGAGTCCTCCGTTATAAGCACGACCACCCACTATCCGGACATTTTGGACAAAATCGCACCCTGGAGCTGGTACACCGCGACTATACATGGCCCGGAGTTTGTACATTCGTCAAAGATTACGTCTCTTCCTGTACTACATGTGCGCGCGCTAAAGTTCCTAGGCATAAGCCCTACGGTCTTCTAAAACAACTCCCCATCCCCGAACGTCCTTGGCATTCCATCTCCATGGACTTCATTGAACAACTTCCCCCATCCTCCGACTACTCCGCGATTCTAGTTGTCGTAGATCGACTATCAAAACAATGCATCTTCATCCCGACCGACGACAAGATCACCTCTCCAGAGTTAGCTCGACTTTTCCTCCTCCACGTCTTCTCTAAGCATGGAGTTCCTTCCCACGTCACTTCTGACCGAGGTGTGGAGTTCGTCTCCCACCTCTTCTGCTCCCTTGGCAAGGCCCTTGACATCCGCCTTCACTTCACCTCCAGTTATCATCCCGAAAGTGATGGACAAACAGAACGCATGAACCAAACGTTGGAATAGTACCTCCGTATTTATTGCAATTATCAGCAGGACAACTGGTCTGACCTCCTTCCGCTAGCGGAGTTCGCTTACAATAACGCTCCGACTGCGACGACCGGTGTCTCCCCGTTCTTTGCCAATAAGGGGTATCACCCCGACCTCTCCGTGCATCCCGAAAGGGATTTGACCTCAGCTCGAGCACGCAACTACTCCATAGACCTTCAATCCTTGCATCAGTACCTCCGCGAGGAAATGGCACTCGCCCAACAGCATTACCAAGCTCCTGCAGACGCGAAACGAAATCCGGCTCCGGACTTTAAAGTTGGCGACCGAGTATTCGTCAAAGCCAAGTACTTCCGTTCCACCCGACCGTCGAAGAAGCTTTCAGAAAAGAATCTCAGTCCTTACGAGATCATCACGCAAGTCGGAACACACTCCTTCATTTTGTTGCAGAGAGTGGAGAGGAGTAGTCTCCAGACTACACAGTAGGTCACAATAGAATATTAGGAATATAAGGAATGTGGTGGTTGTTACACTGAGGTAAAACTACCGTACGAAAACAGTAAGTACACCGGGATTATATAATCCTGGTGGCTGTATGACCGCACAACGCTTGCTAAGTAGCACATACCAAATATGCAACAACACTCTCCCTCAAGCGAAGTGTGGTAGTACTCTAAGAAAAGAATAAAACCAAAAGGAATGAATGCCTGTCTTCCAGCAACAGATGCTAAGGTATCCAAGTAGAAATCTTGTCCGTATGATACAGTCCGATGCGTCCAAGTGCGTCCGTGCTTGCAGCGTCCGCGTGACATCCATATAAGGAAAGTTGCGACTTGCGTATTCGAGTGGTCTTGCTGCAATGCACACGGTCGACTCGTACACCACTGTACTTGCGTCTCGCGGCCCAGGTAAGTCCCTGCTGACCTTCTATAGGTTATTCACAACGTATACGACACATTTGAGACGCCCGATACGACCTCGATGCGGCCATCTGACCCGGTAAGTCTGTCTTGCCAGAGAATACTGGCTGACTCTTGTAGGCTGTGTCTTGAGCCTACCACGGTGACGCGGCGGGTCCACGGCCTCGATAGGTCGCCTGGCATGCTTGGGAGGAGGTGGTGACGGCCCAGGTACGTTGACTGTCTCGTGTCCGTACCGTTCGCACTGACTGACTCTGTCCTTAGCCAGCAGTCTCATTGCAACTTGTCTTGAGTCATGGCATGCGCTGCTCGTTGCACCGTCCTCACCACACGGTCTCTCGACATCTCCAACGACCTCGCCAATGCTCTGGAGCTGTCCATCGCCCTCGCCGTCTCTCGACCCGACCAACTCGCCCCAAAGGGCACCTTGTGCAGTCCTACCTCGACACGATGCGTGCGTCTCGTCGACACCGTCCATCTCGCGCCCTATCCCAGCATATCCGATACCGTCGACGACACTCATGTGCTCACCATCGCCCTGGATGCCTTGCGGTTTGACTGGCTTGCCCCAGCAAGCTTCTCACATGATACCACAACATGACACGCCCGTCACGTCGATGCAGTCCATCCCACGCTGTATCCACGTGCATCCGAAGCTGTCGACATCGTCTTGGCGCCCTCGTTGGCCCTCGACATTCCTCGATTGGGCCTGCTCGTGCAAATGAGCTCCTCGCCAGTAATCTCGATACGACGCGTTCGTCTCAACGACGTGCTCGTCGTCCTCGCTATCTGGACATCCTGGATCACTGTGGTAACTGTCTGGTAGGTGGCTGTCGTCTGCTGACTCCACTAGCTTGAGCTTGTCACCCATGCCACCACTACCTGGTCCACCAACACGATGCGGCGCATTCGTCTCAATGGTGCACCCTCTCGTCTCGACTTGTAGATGTCCTGGGACCCGCTAGGACCTGTGGTGCACGGCTCGACTCTACCAGCTCAACTTGAGCTTCACCTGGTGAGTCCTTCTTGTCCACTCGCTCTGTCTGTGCGCAATCGAGTACTGATGCGTTCTCTAGCTTCTTCAGTATATTCCTGGCGTCCTCGACGTCCTTACACGCCGCCGCCGCCGCCACCGTCTCGTTGACCATCGCGAACCACGCATCTAGAGCTGACTCAGGTGAGTACCCCACTGTACTGAGCTCAGAGCCCTCGCGTTCGAGTTCTGACGCCTCCTGTAGCTTCATCAGATCGTCTACAGCGTCCTCGACATGCTGAGGTGCTCCCGACGTCGCCGTCTCGTCCCTGGTAATCCCGAGACACGCACTCGCCAAATCAACACACTCCCCCTCGAGCACAATGCTCAAGGGCTCGTTCCTTCGACTCGCGGTGTTGTCAGGCAGATCTGGTACATTGTCTGTAACATCTGAGGTATGCTGATGATTTCTGTCAATAGCCGTCGTCGATCGACAATGCATGCTTGGCATGCACGATCTCTCGCCCTCGAGCGACACGGCTCGACACAATCCAGCCACCTCCCCCTCAAGACCAATGTCTGGGGGGCCTCCCAGGACCTCTCCGTTGACTGCAGTGGCTGCGCATCTGTGTGCGATGCTCTCAACAACGGTCTTGCCACCTGGCTCGACCTCGACGTCCACGGATCCACCTGGCGTCCGCAGCGCGTCCTCTACCTTGTCTGGGGGCTCCATGGGCATCCCAGGTCGACATCCTATGCCGTCGCCCTTGCCCATCGACTCAACGCCCCCCCTCGACTCGGTCAATACCTGCGCCTTGGCCATCTCGACCTAATCGACCTGGCCCACGCCACACCCCATCCTCGCGCGCTCAACCTGAGTCGTGATGGGTGGCCTCCTGGACTCGTCTGGATGCTCTATGCTGTCCCTGGACTCAACCGTTTCGACTGTCCTGACCCAACTCGGATCGACCTCGCCACTCCCCATCCTCGTGCGCTCAACCTGAGCCGTGTGGGGTGGCCATCTGGACTCGTCTGGATGGCCTGCATCTCCAGTCACCTCGGCCGCTCCTGCAGCCAGAGCGCTCTCGCTCGACGTCCCAGGCACCTTCAGTGGGACCTCACCCACAGTACCTGTATCAGGGCACTCGTGCGTGACACACCCATTCTGCTCGATACCGCCGTCCACCTCGACCTGTGCGCGTTTCTCTGCACCGTCTGGGGACACCCTGGGTACCTTGAGTGGATCTGTTTCACCACCAACCTTGTCCATTCCCTCTGCACCACTCTCGACTGCTCTCGACACTTCTGCCACCTCAACGATCTCGACCGTGACTTTCCAGGCTCGCTATAGTCCCGCGCTCTGTGGCCAACATAGCCACACTTCTGACAAGTGCCGTCAAACGGCTGTGCGAGCGCGGACTTGTCAATCACCATAGACCTTGTAGTAGCCACTGTAGTCCATTCGTCGAATCGTTTGCCGAGATAGTCCCAGAATTCATGTGCTGTCCTGAGCTGAATTAATGAGAGTAAAATAGAATCTGGTATACATGAGGAAATGATGGATTTTGAGAAAACCTCGAGCTGAGGATCTTGCTCAGTGACCGTCCCACTAATATAATTGCACAGTCCCGAGTCCTCGAAAACGCGCTCGACTTTCTTGCGCCATTCCTGGTAATTCCCGCCGTCCGACCTAAGTTCCGGGACTTCGTCCAAGCAGGAAAAAGACATTGCAGGAAAATTCTAAATAACAGTGAGCCTACTGAGCACAAGCAGGGCTCATAACCTTTTGTTGCAGAGAGTGGATAGGAGTAGTCTCCAGACTACACAGTAGGTCACAATAGAATATTAGGAATATAAGGAATATGGTGGTTGTTGCACTGAGGTAAAACTACCATATGAAAACAGTAAGTACACCAGGATTATATAATCCTAGTGGCTGTACGACCGCACAACGCTTGCTAAGTAGCGCATACCAAATATGCAACAACACTTCACACTCTGTCTTCCCGATGCCATGAAGTCTGTGCACCCCGTCTTCCATGTTTCCCAACTCGAACCCTCCATTCCGAACACAATCCCGAATCGCGACCAGCCTCTGCCACCTCCGATAGAAGTCGATGGCGAACCCGAGTACGAAATCACAGAAATTCTGGACTCGAAAACTGACCGCAGACAACGGAGTTGTCAACTCCTATACTTGGTCCGCTGGTCAGGATACGAGGGTACCGACGAAGAAACTTCTTGGGTACTAGCTACAGAGTTGGGTCACGCTTCCGAAATTGTTTCCGATTTTCACCTCCGTTATCCGTCGAAACCCGGCCCTTATTATACTCAATAAGAAGGGAAACAGACAATTTATTTCTTTATATACATAATTTCCTACCCTATACTTCCTCCGCTACCTCTTCCACCTCCACTTCCGTCCTGCATTCTGTTCCCTCTTCTCCTCCATTCTCCCCTCCAACTCCGCCGACCCCCCTGCATATTCCGCCTCTTCCGCCCGCATCCCTTCCAACTCCTCCATGTCCATCCGGGCGTCCGCATCTGAGTCTTCTGACTCCAATCCGTAGACGGTGTGCACCATCAGGTCGGTGAGGACCTTGACGGTGCGCACCATCTCGGCGACACGCACCGAATTCGCGTGCAGGGCAGACATGATGTCTCGCATTGCCACCGCCGTGACCTCCAACGCCCTCGCCACCTCCGCCATCCCGTTGCCCTCCGTGTCTGCGCGCGCCCCCGTCTTCTCTGCTTGCTTCGTCTTTTTCCTCAGATGCTCCGACCTCTCGCCCTCTCCTTCATCGGCTCTGATCACCACCTCCATTCTCCACTTTTTCCGCTTCGGCACGGTCACCTCCCCCATCCACTCGCACCTCTGCCGCAGTACTTGGCAGCCGCAGCATGCCCGAGCCTTCCTGTTTCCTGGGATGCACTCCAGCCCCTTCTGCGTGCACTGCACGCACGTGGACCCCTTACCCTTGTTTCTGGTACCGCTGCTCCCACTCCCCTCTTCCTGGCGGCCCAAGTCTGCCGCCTGGCGTTGGTTAGTATGTAGATGATTGCCGGTTGTGGGGGTACTCACTGCCTGTCTTGCGGCTACTTTCGCCGCCTTCCGCACCGCCCGCGCCTCCTCCTCCGCTCTCCGTCGCTCCTCCTCCTCCTCGCATCGTCGCGCCTCCTCCTCCTCCTCACGTTGCTTTGCCTCCTCCGCCGCGACCCTGCGCTCCTCTTCTTTGCGATTCCTCACCCGCCTCCGTCGTTCCGCCACCTTTGCATTGAACATCTCGTCGTCGTCGTTGTCATGCTCCACGAGAAGCTCGTCGTCCCATTCGCAGATTGTTGCGATGACGAGGGCGGACATGTCGGTAATGAGGATTAACGGACGTGTTCACTCACTTTATACCCCGTTGCAGCATTTCGATCTCCGCACCACGTGACCTTGTTTACTCCGTAACGTGACTCCGGTTACATCACCTCGCATATCTCCGCATTGTTCTCCGCTTAATGCCATTGGCCTTCGTGGGCTCAGGCCTAAGAGGGGGATACTGTCATATCCCGAACTCCGCAACCAAACTCCGTCGCTCCGCAACACGGTTCTGTCATTCCGTCCTCTTCCAAACTCCCAAGGCGCTCCACAACCCCGTTCCGTTCCGCTCATTATGACGCTTCGTACCACATGACCTCTTGACTTTGATTGATGACCTTTGACTTATGACATTCATTTCATTTCACATCCATCAGACTTGGACATTGTTTGCGATCGTTTGCAACCATCTTTGATACCTGTCCATCATTTGATTCTATGATAACCGTTCACTCATCTGACTTCCGTTTCGTTCTCCGTTCTGTTCCGTCCCGCTCCGCCATTAGGTATATAAACCCGTTGATAGTCGCTAGAGTACCTCAGTTCGAATATCGACTTAAGTTCAACTCCTCTTCCGTTCTCTGATCTCTGTCTGAGCTCCTTCACTCGCATCCGACCTCTACTCGACTTCGCTGTCAGTCAGTGTTAAGTCTGTCTGCTCCAATTCTGCAAATACCGGGACGAGAGTCTGACAAGGGTGCAGCGCTCCGTTCAAGTCGCTGAAGCCGAAGTCCCGACGAGTCGTGCTACCCCGGAGTTGTCACCGGAGTAGCCGGAGTTGATTTAACCCAACTTTAACACTGGCCTTTTATAGCTATTGAGCTTCTTTTTGAGATGTTACCAGAGGTGTTCAATAGGACTAAGGTCTGGTGACTGTGCTGGCCAGTCAAGAACCCTAATCCCTTGAGATTTGAACTGGTCTTGAAGGAGTGTTTAGGGTCATTATCTTGTTGAAAGACAATGTTCTCCTCAGGAATACCAGAATTCTCCATTCTGGGAAGCAGATTGTCCTCTAGAATGGACACATACTGCTCAGCATTCATCTTCCCTTCAACCTCTGCAAGTATCCCTACTCCATTCCAGCCCATGCATCCCCAAACCATTAAGGAACCCCCTCCAAACTTCACTGTTCCCTGAATCTCCTTGTCCTGTAGGGGCTTACCTCCCTTTTTCCACACATACATCCTTCCATCTGACCCAATCCCATTGATTTTGGTCTCATCTAACCAAATAACTCTTGTCCAATCCTCCACAGTCCAATCCTTGTGCTTTAAAGCAAAGTGTAGTCTCCTTTTCCTATGCTCAGCAGACAAAAGGGGTTTCTTTACCACAGCCTTTAGAGATGCAGCCCTGAGAACATTACAAACAGTTTGTGGACAGATAGGAGAGCTGAGTTGATGATATGGGTGGCTTGGACAGCAGTCTCAGCCTTTCCAGTAGTGATACTAGAGACAATCCTTCTTCTGTCAATAGAAGAAATCTTGGAAGGACGTTCTAGCTTGATATTTTCCTTTTCTAGAAGGATCTCTTTGATGACCCTGGCAACAGTGGACTTCCCTAGACCAGTTTTGGATGTAATCTGACAAGCAGAGAGGCCAGATTCAGAAATAAAAAGGATATTGGCTCTAGTAGAGGAGGGAATAGCTTTCATGGTATGATAAGGTCAATTGGAGTGAGACTCAAGGTATATATATTCTTGGGATTATGTCACTTACATAATTACATAACCTGGTAACATAGCAACCATCAATAGCTGTCAAATTCCTATGCTACATATGATATAATGATTAACAAATGCAGGATCAAATAAGTGTCCCAATGACATGTCATTTTGAAATGCCTGTATCTCACTCCCATGACAACACAATCACATGGCCAAACTAGTGTTAGAATGCCACAAGCAACTATGTTCATCCATTCTGCAAGCATATTATGTGATTCTTTAATGTTCTCCTGTAACTGGCCAATCTCTTCAAAATGACCCAACATTGGGACACTTTTTTGAGCCACTGTATTTGATTGAAATCTATGCCTTCTACTTGTGAAGAACCTTTGGCAACCAATCTGGCATGTTTGCGGCCATCAGGCTTCACATCAAAAACCCATCAGCTCTTGATCACCTTTTAGTGAGTAGGACAGTTGACTATTTTATAGACTTTGCAGTCTATAAGGGTTTGAAGCTTGTTTTCACAAGCTTTACACCATAGGGATTGTTCATCTGATGGCAGCTTTAAGATATCATGGTAGGACCACTCACGATAGTTGACATTGGTATGAAAAGAATCATCCAGGGGGATAGCCTGGGCAAGTAGGAAGCATGTCAACTCATCTCCTCCAGCCCGAACAACCCAGGCAACGAGTTCATCGGAGGCAGGGTCATTGGGGTCCACAGAGGGGGCACACAAGGGAGTAGGAGCAGCATCAGAAGGAGCAGAGGGACTGGGTTGAACAAGATCCTGCCAGCAAGCATCGCATTCAATGTCCTGCAATTGCTGCAAGGGGTGGCACCATTCCCCATAAACATTGCCAAGTTGAACCAGCGGATGATGTTGGTGTTCACTACGATAAGGCATGTTACGTTTTCCCCTTCTCTTAGTCCTTTTGTGGGAATCCCTAACTTTGGTGTACAACATTGCCCTCAGCATACTCCTTTAGATCATCCTCGCACTCCTCATGTTGTACCCACTAAGTATAACCCTCTTACGTTCATACCGACTTGTTCCATATGCACACTCCATGCTCATCATGTGCTCACCTCGTGGCTTCCATTCCAGCATTGCCTTGCTGTGGCTTCCTTCCACAGCCTCGCACCACGTATTCCCCTCGTGCTTACCCAGATCATCCTTATCTCCACTCTGGACCTTACCCTTGGTGCTACCCTCATCCCTGTGTACCAGACCATATCTGTGGTCCTTCCCTGTTCCCTCGGACCTCATGGTCAACCCCTAGATCCCCGTCTTCAGATCTCTGCCTCATGCACACCTTGTTCCCTCCTCGTGCACTTCCTCGGCCAAACCCGAGTCCTCATATATCATCCTCACCTTCCCCAGCTCCCATTGACTCACTCAACATGAGTCATCACCCCTGTCTCTGACTCACATTGAGTCCACCTCCTTTTCTCTCCACTTCTTTGATCTCTTCCTTCTTTTCTTAGAATACCCTTAGCCCTATGCTCCCACATGCATAGCCTCAGCTTCTCTTCTCGCACAGCCTACTTCCTGTGCTTTCCTTCTTTAGTTTCTTCTTTCCGATTCCTTCATATTCTTTGACCTTTCTTCACACAGCCCATGACTGGTGCTGTTCTCTTTCTCCTTTCTTGACATGGTCTGTGCTCTTTACCTTACGCTATATAAACCCTCATAGCATGTACCATGTTCCCTATTCTTGATCTCCCTGGATATCCCCTAGACATCTACCTAGCACTTGTACCCTAGTCCTAGATTCACCCTTGCAATCCTAGCCTCCTTCGCTGATTCTGAGATCGACCTGGTATATGACTCCTTGGCTGGCACTCTACATGTGCAGCCTTCATCATCGCGTACACCATCGACAGCATCGGCCAAGGCCTCTCTTGTCCTCGACCCCTCCAGGGCTACATGCAAGCTTACCCAAGCCCACACGTAACAAGGCGCAGGAGGAACAATGGGCAGAGGACAAGGCGCATGAAGAGGGGTAACTGGCATGGGGATTCCAGGAGGTGCATGTGAGAAGAAGCAGGTGCAACTGGTTCAGGGGAAGGAGGTAAGGGACAAGAGTGAGGGGTAGCCACACCATTGTCATCCTCATCAGAGGACCAGCCTGTATGAGTAGGTGGATCGTCCTCATGGCGGTGTGCAGGGGCATAATGAGAGATGGGGCCAGAAAGACCATTTCCAGAAAAAGGGTACCTGGTACAATGGGGAAAAAGATGCTCATCAAAAATGGCATGTGCTGAAGAGAAAAGTACACCATGATCCTGCATGAAGAGATGATTCTGATCACCCTGAGGAGAGACACCAATGTAAGTCATCAATTCAGACTTAGGGGCAAGTTTGCCATCATGAATCTCAGGGGGAATGTGAACATAAGCAGCACAGCCAAAGACCTGAAGGTAAGATACAGTAGGTTTTCACTTGTGCAACAGTTCATGGAGTGTCTTCCAGTGCAAGCGTGCATGCATTCAGTGTATGCATACACACATGTGACACATGAAGGAGAGCAAATTTCCACCAGGAAGAGGGGAGACAGGCATCAAAATGCATGGCCTGTACTTTGGTAACTACCATTTCCTTCAACAACATGGACTTTGCCATCCAGCTCCTCAATGCTGGAACTGTTCAAGGTCAACCCTACCACCAAGGCTCCCTTGGTCGACCAGATCAAGAGGATGACTGTCACCACCTGGGAGCAGCATGCTTCCAAGTGTAAGCTGGCTGACAAGTCACAGGTCCCACAGGTCCACAAGGCCTCCAACATCAAATGCAAGGAGGATGAGCCCTTGTTTTCACAGCAGCAGCAGCCCGCTACCAGTTCCTCCTCTTCTAAGGAGAAGAAGAAGGCATGCAAGGAACGCTGCAAAGGCAAGCATTCCAAGAATGCCAGTGAACACCATAAAGACCATCATGCAAACCTTGCTGACAAGCCTGCTGCCTCCTTTGCATTTGCCAATTTTATGGATGACACTGTTGTCATATCCCCTGCTGTCATCTCTCCTCATGCCTCCTCTCTTCTGCTGCTGCCTCATGATATATGCAGGCATGCCAACATGCCCAGCATAACCCACTATAGGCTGCCAGCATTACCTCAAGTTCAATGTGCTGCCTCTCTAGCAGAGCACATCGGGGTCCCCATGATCTAATCTACTCTCCAGTGCCTTGATGAGGTTGCTACCTGCAAGCGCCCCCATGGTGTGGATGCAGTCCCTAGTGGCCATTCCTGCACCCACTTGGGCTTCACCACTTTCTGCCCTTTCATGGCTGATACTCTCATAGTGGACCACTCCTGTATCCTCACGGACCAGCTTGAGGACACAGTGCACCTTGTGCTTGCCAAGACTACTGGGATGGCCGATGAAGCTAAGGACAGGATGAGCCTTGGGGAGAGCAACCAGGATGACTACCTGGATCGCTTCTTACTGGAGTCCATGCATGGTGATGTCGACATCAATATGCAGTTGTGGTTAGTACCCAACTACTTTTGTCCTTCCTACTTAGGAGCTCATGAACTTTCCTTTCACAGATCGTTCCATACTTTTTCTTCTGTATATACAGCTCTTGTTGTAGATAGAAATAATTCTACTCTGTTTGCTGTACCCTCTGAGTATACCCAGTGTGAGCAGTGTAAGAAGGACACTAAAGGAAAAAACAAAGAACACCACCACTCTGAACTGGACATGCCAGAGGACATGAAGTTCCTAGATTCAGGAGCTTCCTCCCATTCCACTTTCGATAAGAATGACTTCACAGAATATGTGAAGTTCACCACCCTTAAGCACACACAGACAGCTAATGGCCAAGCACCTATTCTTGGGTTGGGCACTGTCATTATCGAGTATGATGGACAAATTGTGCAGTTATCGCTAGTCATCTATATGCCCAACTGCACAGTTAAACTCATATCCATGAGCACACTCCTTAAAGATTCATGTGTGCAACTGAAGCAGATGCCTGGTTATGATACATATGCCAAGAGGGCTTTCCTCTCCTTCTATTCTCATGGGGATTCTATCATGTACTGGATGTGCACTCCTGTGAAACACCCACATGCCAAGCTCCTTATGCTGGCCGCTGTGGATTACCAGCTTCTCCACCGATGCCTGGGACATACCTCTAAGGATGTCCTTAAGTCTACCAAGAAGCATACTTCCAACTTTCCAGATGCCTCATTCCCAGAAACCCCTGATCTTTGCCATGGTTGTCAATTGGGAAAACAGCCCAACCACTCCTTTCCTTATAATGAGATGTGGGCTACTGCTCCCTTTGAGTTTATCCACTCTGACCTTAAATCATTTGAGGTCCCTAGCTACAATACAGCACATTATGCCATAGTTTACTATGATGATTACACCTCTGCGGGGCTTTATGCCTCAAGAGTAAGGTTCAGGCCCTATGGGCCACTAAGCAATTCTTTGCATATGTCCAAACCCAGTACAATGTGAATATAAAGCATTAGCACTCTGATGCAGGGGAAGAGTATATCTTCCAGGAATTTATGGAGTATCTCTGAGACAACAGTGTCCATATTCATCAATCAGCCCCTTATGGTCATCAGAAGAATGGTCACGTGGAACGATTCATTTGTACACTGATGGATAAGGCTTGGACAATGTGCCTGTCTGCCTATCTGCCTCCCTCTTACTAGGAATTTGCTCTTGAGCATGCGGCACATATTTACAACTGCACCTCCAATGCATGTCTGCATTGGAAGACTCCTTGTGAGTTACTGATGGGCAGTAAGCCCTCCGTTTCACACCTACAGGTATTCAGATGTGATGCCTACATGCACATCCCCAAAGAGATGCAAGACGTCAAGCTCTTCCCTAAGTTATGAAGCCCCACAGTGTACTGCACATGTTGGCACACACCATTTCTGATAAGCACCTATTCCTCAGGTGTGGTAAAGCTGCTCTGCATGTTCCAGTGTCACATCTGGCTCCACCACACAAGCATCCTGATAATTCAGATAAGTCTGGCTCTATTCCTCCCAACAATGTGAGTGATGTGGAATCCGCTCCTCCTTGTCCTCATCCTTCCACCCCCATGCAGCTGCCTTCTCTGGCTCCTGCTCCTATCACTCCATCTCACAAGCCATACCTGCCTCCAGCTGCACCCCCAGCTCCTCGCTGCAGTGAACGCCAATGCCCCCCACCCACATGGCCAGGCAATGTCTATGGTAAAAGGCATCATCCTCTTTAGCAGCTCCATGAGTTCAAATGGGAAACATGCTGGCATGACATCATCAAACTGGGCCCTTTGGAACTCTTGGAACCCTCCACTTCCACTCCAGAAGAACATTCACAGGTGCCTGATGAGCCCAACTCTGAAGAAGCTGTCAAGCATCTTGTCTAGACAGGGAGGGATGACTTGGTTCATTTCCTCATCGCCTGAGCCATCTCTATGGATGATTTCCTTTCCACCTACACCAACTATTGCAAATGGTCATACTACCATATTCTTAAACTGCCAGTGGATGAGCAATCTCTGTGGTGTAAGGCTTGTGAGACCAAGCTACGAATGCTCAAAGACTGAAAGATCTATGAAGTCGTTGATCACCCCTCATACTGCAAGGTGATTAAAAATTGATGGGTCTTTGATGTCAAATCTGATGGTTGTAAATGCACCAGATTGGGTGCCAAAGGATTCTCCCAAGTGGAAGGCATCAACTATGATCAGATCTTCTCTCCAATAGTATGCTTCGAAACTGTCCAATGCATGTTCATGCTTGCAGTGCTTGAAAATTGGTACATTACTGGACTCAACGTACGATTTGCCTATCTCTATGGTGAGCTGAAAGAGGAAATCTACATGGAGTTTCCTGAGGGGTTCATGCCTCCCCATCTAAAAGGCAAAGTCCTATGCTTACTATGCACCATTTATGGCCTCAAACAGTCTGGACTTGTATGGTGGCACATATTGGACAAGTCAATGAAAGAGCTAGGCTTTACCCAGCTACGAACCAATGCTGGCCTCTTGGTTTATCACAAAGGCACTGAGCTCATGCTAGCAATTATCTATGTAGATGACACCCTCTTCTGCAGACCAAATAAAGCTTTAGTAGATAAGCTGAAGGCCACATTTATGAAGAAGTGGAAATGTCATGATTTCAGAGAACCCAAGGCATTCTTTTGAATGAACATCCGGGGAGATGGCCAGAAGATTTACCTGGACCAGTCTGACTACCTCACCAAGGTCCTCGACCTATGTGGCATGGCAAATTCTATGCCTGCCTACACACCCCTTCTTTCTGGTTATTACCTGATGAAGAACAATGCCCCTATCAACCCTCAGTTGTGGAAGTGCTTCTAGTAGGTTATCAGCTCATGACTCTACCTCATGATCAGCATCCGACCTGATTTCACACATGTGGTCACCACCCTCACCTGGCCTCTGCAAACCCCTTACAAGCTCATCTTGACAAAGCATTACATATCTGTTGATATCTCATAGGTACCCAAAGGCCAAAGCTACACACTCGTGTATGATGGCTCCTTGGATAAGGGAATCTATGCCTGCACTGACTCCAATTGGAGTCAAGACCATCTTACTCACCACTCTCAAATTGGCTACTATGTCAAACTGGTGAACTGTGTGTTTTTGTGGAATTCACACTTACAAAAAAACCACTGCCCTGTCATCCACTGAAGTAGAATACATGGCCTTGAGTGACTGCGCTCATCGGGCTGTGTGGATACACCAGATGATGAAGGAACTAGGTTTTAACCTTGGTCCGATTTCCATCTATGGTGACAATCAGGGGTCACTCTTCATCATGCAAAACCCCATTATGGAGAAGTCATCAGAACACATCCACATCAGAGATCATTTCATGCGGGTTGTGGTTATGAATACTAAGGATGTAAAGCTATTTTATATCCCAAGGACTGACAACCCAGCAGATATGTTCACCAAGAACCTCATTCATGTCATGTTTGAGAATTTTTGCTCTCAACTCAGTCTCAAGTTCTCCAACAGCGGTTGATATGGTCACTTGCTCACTGTTTTTTATTTTTATTCCTTCTTTCGGTGCTTACTGTACTACATACACCAAGCAAGGGGGAGTGTTAGAAGTACTCCTATTATGCTTACATTATCCATGTATATAAGACGTATCTGAGTGCAAATAATCCTAGCTGACTTTGAATCACTCTTTACCATCAACTGTCATCATCTGTCACCAAGTATGTAAGTCTGTCTGGATCATACTTTCCACCACCCTGCAAAGGATGGATGCCTATTGCAACAACATATTCCTACAATAGTGAGGACGGAGGTTGATTCTGTTGCAATGGTACTCACCCTTTGCAGGAAGATGGGAAGAGCCATGCAGACAGATCTTACATACCTTGAAGGGATAATTGAAGTTCAAGATCAAGAGTGATTCAGATTCAGCTAAATATTATTTGTATTCAGTCGCTGCTTATATACAGTACAAGCAGGTCTCTTACTAAGCTTATTACTAAGCATGGATAGGAGTATGATATATTCTTTCAACACTCCCCCTTGCTTGGTGTACATGGTATGTAAAGCACCGAAAGAAAGGAATGGAAATAGGAGAAGAGTAAGTGTAATCACATCAACCAGTGTTAGAAAACACAAGTCCAAGCTGAGAGTGAATTTCTCAAATGTGATGCAAGTGAGGTTTTTAGTAAACATATCTGTCAGATTGTTAGTTCCAGGGATATAAAGAAGCTCTACATCCTTAGTGTTCATTACCACGTCCCACACAAAATGATAACGGATGTGAATATGCTTGGAGCACTTCTCCATAACGGGGTTTTGTGTTGACCCCTAATTATCACCACAGATAGGAATGGGAGCAAGGTTAAAACTGGGTTCCCTCATCATCTAGCAAATCCATACTGCTTGCCAAGCACAATCACTCAAGGCCATGTATTCTGCTTCAGAGGATGACAAGGTGATGGTTTTTTGTAAGTGTGAATTCCACAAAAACACACAGTTCACCAATTTTAAATAATACCCAGTTTGGGAGTGGTGAGTGAGATGATCTTGACCCTAATTGGAGTCAGTGCAGGCATGGAGTCCCTTATCCAGGGAGCCATCATACACAAGTTGATAGTTTCATATACAGTGACTCCAAAAAGCGTTACAATAACTAACCCCAAACCGGGGCGCGAAGCGCCCCGCAACCACCCGTGGGAATATCGCTTCGCTTTGGTGAGACCAAACAAAGTACAAACCCTTGGCTA
>JBBPJJ010000178.1:0-16579 GCA_038088635.1 Veloboletus limbatus
TCATTACCCTCCATGCGTTGGAAATCTGACAAGTACAATTTGTTGTACTGCATGCCAATCAAGTGCAAACAATCTCGGATCGTTACCTATGCCTTTCATTCACCACATTGACCATCAAGACACTTCGTTCCTTACTCCCTATGACTCGAATCTATATTCGCACAGTTTACGGTATGTACGCCCAATGTCTCGCCCACAATATCTAAGGATACAAACGATGGGGTATACCTACACGAATGAATAGTCCAATGTCCACTTACCCATGGATACTCCTTGTTGCAACACGCAGCTCGCCAGCGCGCACAATCCCCAACACCTTGTCCGAGCAAGACCGACCAAAAAAAAAAAAAAAGGCAAGATGACCATCACACGACCCACGCAGCGGGGTCCTGGATTTCCACAAGCTCCACTCTGGTATACACCCGAGCACACTGCGCAAAGTACCGAATATCAGGCCTGTCGAGCGATCCTTGGACGATTAACATTGGTGCGACCTGCCCCCGCTCGGATTCGTGGTGTATCCAGTCGAGCAGGGCGCGCAGGGCTTCTGGGCGGGGTTGGCGGAGCGTAAGCGTGTCGAGTCGATGCCAGTGTGCAAACCGGGTATAGGTACAGTCGCATGAGGTTGTCCCTGATGCAGACGCTATTCCTGACCTCGATACTGACTCTATCGTTCCCGCTGGCCACATGTTCACAGCCGTCCCCGCCCCTGTCCCTACGACAACGTTCGGTCCCGTACTGGCACGCAAGACGAGTGGGAAAAATCCAACGTCAACACCGCCGAGGGTTAGTTGTGTCGTACATGGAAATGCATGTATAAATGCAAGTGCGGTCCCTGCGCTCGACGCATTATTTAGGACTAGGGTTTCAACGCATGGAAAACGTGGACGTCGTCTCCTCATGTGTTCCTCCGTCGCCGATGAGGACGATGATGATGAAACCAAAGGGGACGCATCCACGAACAACCGCTCGACGATATTTTGTCCCGAAATCTTGGAATCCGGAAAGACAAGTTCGAAGTGCCGTAGTGCGGGTGCGTGAATGGCGGAGATGGTGTGTTGCAGATAACGTGGCTTCAACACACCAGGGTGGAGCACGAGTGTGTGGAGGTGTGGGAGAGAGATCGTCGTGGTGTTAGAAGCAGCGCCGATACCGCCCCCAATCCCAATGCCACTCCCATGCATATTGTCTTGGCCTTGTAGACCGCCGACCGGATCGGCACGAAAACGGAGAGGTTGTCCATGAATGACGAGCGTCGTCAAATTCGGAATCGCACCCAGCATTGCGCGGAACGCGCTGAAATCAATCATGATCCGGAACGACCGTGCATCGTTGTTGTACCGTCTCAACGTCAACGATGACAGTCTCGCAAAATTCTGCGTCGTGCGGGTGTGTATACTACCCAGATCTCCCGTCAACGTAAAGTTCTCCGCGTCGAGGGATTTTAGCGTGCACGGGGACAAACTCTGAGTCGCGGAGTGAGGGTGACTCGTGGTGCCTGTTTCCATCAGAAAGGAGACGGAACAGGTCTGTCCCGGGCGTAACGCACGAAACGTAAAGTGTTTCAATCCGGAAAAGTGACCTATGTGAGAGAGTTTAAGAGTGAGGTGCGAAAGATGGCTGTCGCACACGCAGGCAATCGAAAGGCTGCGCCAACGGTTGGCCGAATCGAGGATCTTCTCGAGCGCAGTGTCAAACCGCTGGAAATCTCTCCTGTCTTTCCACCCCCATATTTCGATATCGAGCGCTCTTGACCCTCTGGTTTTGTACATCTCCAACATGCTCGGCGCAACCCTCGGGGAGACGGGCACGCGTCGCCATAGCCGGGGAGAATGGATCACGAGGTCACGCCAACGACGGGAAACCTTTGAAATGGTGAATTCGGCACGTCCTTCCGCCCCCGGATCCTGACACACCACCACTTCTTCGAATATCGCGAGCAGCATCTCATTAGGAAGCTTCGAGATGGGCGCCAAAAAGTTTTGCATCTCGTTGGCCTTGTTGATTTTGGTGTACAGCACCGTTTGGACCTCCTCGAGGGAAGACCTGTATCGGTGGATCTGCCTCTGCAAGAGGTGCTCGGCTTCCCTGAGCCTCTTGACTTCGTTGTGGAGGCCCGCCAGTGTTTGGGCTGCGGAGATATTGTGGTGGTAAGTCGTCGTGTACAAGCATGGCAGCTGCTCCTGAAATGTGTACGTGAATTGTCCATCAGGAAGCAGGGCAGCTTGGCATGAGTAGACCCTACATGATGTCTAGCCGACGAGTGCGTCGTCGAAAACGTCCTTGGATGCATGATAGAACCAACCAGGGTGTGCGTGCGGGGAACGTTGTGGTAGTAAGAGAGAACCCGTATGCAAACCAGCCAAGAGAAAACTTAAATACGCCGGGTTGCCGCATGTCCGAGCGAACGCCAAAGCCAAAAAAGCCAGCGGCCCCACAGTCGCCCCATGTGTTAAGCCCCCGCACACCCTATATATAATCAGGGGAGAGAATGGAGGTCCGAAGGACACCCCCTGGTAGTCCGACATGAGATGCTCATGTCCGAATAGTCACCCATCTCTGGCGCACGCATCCTGTAGACGGTTGCGCGCAGCGTTCGGAGATGAATGCGGCAACATCAGTGGGATATTTCCAGTGACAATGCAGGCACGGCAGAATGTCGCCGACCCATTGGTCCACCTTTGGGGCCCATATATGCACCTTAGACCACGTCGTGGATGATGGTCTTCCGTCGTTCAGAGAGTGAAGTCGTTGCGCAGGGTAGTTTCAACAAAGGTTGGTGACACACCAGATTGGGTAACGGAGTGAGACAACTGTGGCCGCGGGACCCGACGAGCCCAGTAAGTTTTGAAGCGATGTCATGGGCTCGGAAATGCAGGCCAAACGTCCGGGGGTTGGTTAACTTAGGTTTGAAGAGAAAGGTCATGTGAATATATATATATCCCTATCCAGTGGGGCCTCATCCATCGCCGGAGAGATCGACTTGAAACCGGTCGGGGGCTTAGCACTATAATTGCATTGATGGCGGCCCCACAGATGTGACCTGGAGTATCAGGGTGCTGGGTTGTTGTACTAGGTGCCAAGCATGGAAAGGAAGAGGCCGCGTTGGTGACAGTGTGGGACCAGGGGTGGGGGTGCCGATACGTTTTGGCCGTGAAGTGAGACTCGGAATACCGGACGTGAGTGAACAGAAGACGAGATAATTGGTGGGTGGGTGGGTGGAACTGGCGCGAACTCTTCATGTGAGGGAGTCAGAACCATTTTGATAGGGCTTCGTAGACAAAGAAGATCTCCGAGGGCAGCGACTCGAAGGAAATGTGGAATGATACGGAAGACCTCTGGTGGACGCGCTGAATGCGAAAATGATACGTTGCGAGTCGAGGTCAGGGCGTGGGACGCTTGAATGAGGCATGTCAATATTGAATCGCAGGTACCCGATACGTAGAGACACTGCGCCTGAGTGAATAGGCAATGGAACAATGGGGCTGTGATTGAAATGTTACGGTTCGTGGAAGGAATACTTACCGCGTCAATCAAGGAAATCCAAGTCAAGCTCGAGAGTGTTAGATTAATGGGGTGGTGAGGGTAATCGGTGTCTGGGTTGGGTGCTGTAACAGCAGTGGTGTGGGGAGAACGTAAGCCCGTAAGATGCTGCATGTATGCGGGTGGTCTCGAAGAGGATGCAGAAGGAACCCCAGTTTATGCATCAGGGTGGAGGATAATGGGATCCGTTGTTTCTAAGCAAGTGGTAGACTCTCATCTCGTCGAGAGTCGTGATATCTTACTGCTCCTTCGAGTCTCGTTGTATGTGCGAGAACATGGTCAACATTGACCTTGGGAATCCGCAATGCAACCCGGCATCAGCGGTATAGCGAGCCTGAACAGCTAAACTTGTGACCGCGCAGGAAGTGGAACTCACCGAAGAAGTTTTGAAAGATGAGGGATAGGTACACGTTGAGGATATTTATGTGGTTTGACTTCTCAGGACATTAGACGGCACAAAGGACACGTTGTAATCATACCACCTGTGCTTCTTCGCCGCGAGGACGCGGTTCTCGACGCCCACGGGTCGCCGTGAGGAATGCCGCGCGGTGCTATCGAGCAACGATGCTCAGGGAACGAACCTGGGGGCTAACAAGGATACAAATGAACCTGCTCGCTGACTGAGTGAATACATCATTGCATATGGTGTGTGTGATTATGTAAGTATTGGGGATTCCGGCTGAGCCCGGAAATCGAAAGATAAAGTGCATCCATCCCCCTGGTGGTTTTTAATTCCTTCTACGATGCCTAACAAGAGCAGCAACTCTGGTGGTTACAGCTATACGGGCAGTGGCACCAACAGTCAGGTGGGTGGCGATCTCTTCGTCGCGTCTGCCTGCGCGTTGACGCGGGACGACAGGGGAACCACTATTGCGCTCGCGACTATGGCAGCGCAGGGCACGGATATCACTACTCTAACACGTGTGTAGTAGCACCCTCTCGTGCACTTCTGGTTTCTAGTGATATGACTTGCATAGCGACGGGAGCTACTACTACAGCAATCCCAATGGTTCGACCTATTACGACAACGGCAAAGGTTCTTCTCAGTACACGTCTCCTAGCGGAAACACGCACAAATCTCAGAGCTCTTCCAAGTGATTGATCTCAAGTCGAGGTTTGATTGCTTTTTTTTTCGTGGTTTTACTTGATTCTCATTGGTCGTGCAGCAAGCGAATGGTGAATGATTGACAGTAACACAGTCTGAATGTTTTAGTTGAACCGGTGATGGTAGTCTGATCACGCGGCGCTCTGATACGATAAGAAAACGGAATTTTACCATCCGCTTAGACGACATGCTCAACCGGAACCGCCACCGTGAACTGAGTGTGCACTAGTACCATCAGCAGAAGGGGGTGCATCATCACCGAGTATCTCGAAAGCTGACACGTTGCCAATCACGTAGGTGGAATCGGACAAGCACAACGTGAAAACATTCCGATTCCGAGGGTATGGTTGATGCCAACCACAGCATAAGCAGACACTCTGAGTCCTTCGTCTTGTTCAGTGTCCACATTCCATCCTCTTGAACCGCTCAATTGGAGTAGATGAACGCCTATATGCTAATCCTTTCGGGCCTTTACAATGCATCCGCATGCGATGGAATGGCAGGTCCCTGCACAGCAATGGCCCGGTTTTCGTAAATCAAGGAAACAAAATTGTTAGAGCCCATCAACGTGCCGTCGGTGTAGGGGTACTACACCTGCCAGCCTCCTTTTATGTCGCACAGCCAGGAGGAGACTATTCAACGGGACCAGGGAGGAAATCGCATATACTAGTGTGCAAGGTGCTGGTGATTGGCATCCGAATAAGCTGTGAGATTGGCACGCGTTAAATTGACCATACAAGAGGCATTTTCGACCGCATCATCAAGAGACATGTGCTTCGTCTATTAACCGTACTGTAAGGTGGGTAACTAATAAAATACATGAACCAGCGACAGCAGTATTATAGCGATAGCCGACAAAAGAGGGAAAGATAGAAATTCTACGTGTGATTTATCTGCTCTATTGATACGTGGTCAAATGCGAGGAGCGCGACAGTCCAAGAAAAAAAAAAAAAAAAAAAAAAAAGAGTGTGCAAGAGAGGAAGCAAGTCAAAGGAAGGGATCACGATCCAGGCATGAGCTGTTGCAAGGCCTCCACGTGCAACTCCCGGCGTCGCACTAAATCCCCATGCATCATCGTCGCTCTCAACTCGAGCTCCATCTACCCACACAAAACAAAACCATCAGCACGGACGCACGTCGCGACGACCAGCGCGACAAAAATAAACCCACCTGTAAAAGCTTGTCCGGCTGCCACATACGTGTCGGCAAATTCTCTAACGCAACATAAACCGCCGAGATCGATTCACACTGAATGAGTTCTTGTTCATTGTCTTTCAAGATTCCGAGGGCGACACGGAAGAGGACGTCTAGCCCGTCCACGAGAAAGACATCCCAAACTCGAAAGAGCGTCTGCGTGTGACTCCCATTCAGCATTGCACGGGATGAGCAAGGCAAACGTACCTCGATTGGGAGACAGTCCGTAAACAGGGACAAGAACCACGAAAAACAGATCGCAGCAAGATCGACGCCGAGCCCAACCAGATGCATATGTAACTTCGGCAGCAACTCTTGCACATAGTCCAACAGCACCAGCGGACACGCTCGTGATGGGAGAAGCAACGGCGAAAAAAAGTCGTCGGGAAGGATCCGCTCAATAATGGCCGAGAGGACCCAAAATGCTTCCTCTTCGTCCGCGTGGACCAAGAGGAGGGTCGAGGTGACGAGGTTCATCCCTTGACAATACCCCACGGCTGGGTTGCGCCTGTATCGAGGAAAATGAGAAGCGGGTGTAAGCAAGACACCACTGACGACGCGTGCTTACCGACTATACGCCGTCAGCACCCGACGAAGCTTCACCACCCCTGCGCCATCCCCCCCAAAGAAAATATTCAGCGGCATTGTGCGGCCGATGTCCTTTTCAATCTCGTTCCGCACCAACGCATGTCCCGCATCTTCGTCCGCCTGCACCAATAAATCCCCAAACAAACCCGGCTCGCGCATCTCGAGTCCCCCACTGCATTCAAGCCAGAGCTTGGACCGGTAGACAAGGGGGATGCCTCCACGGATCAACTTGTCGAACTGGGTGCGTTCATCGCGGTTGGAGGAGAGACCTAGTTGGGCGAAACCGATCAGGCCCTCTGTATGCGCAAGTTCCTCCTCTTCGTCCGTCGTCCCAAGCCCGAGGAATGCTGCGGCGCCACTGACAGACGTTGTTGTCGTCGCTGTAGGTAACTTGACACCGACCCTTACTCGACTACGTTGTTTAACAAAGGCGTCCCAATCTTTTCGCGTCGCCATCTGTCGCTGGTCGTGAATCTTAGTTAGATCTTCTAATAAAAGCCGGATCGTGTTGGCGCAGACATGGCGTGGTGTGCTCGCAAATACAGCGAGCACAGAGGTGGGACCTGGTGAGGGCACATCAAGTGAAGAAATCAACGTTGACCGACGGTGCTTGCCGAGAGATGGGCCGGGAGAGGAACCACGCGATCTCTGTGAAGACGCACCACTGTGCTCTGCAGGCGGAGACGAGGATAGCATAGACTTGCCACTCTCCCTCTCCGGTGTACCAACGCCAGGCGACAATCCTCGTCCATCACACTCGCAGGGCCCTTTGGTCACATGAATAACGTTCTTCGACGTGCCCGCTTCCTCGTCCGACCATGAATTACTCTCCTTTCGATCGGCAATCCTGACCCCAGTAAGACAAGCAGGTGCCGTACTGCCACATTCCTTGGCCCTCGTGAGTAACAACACGTCGTATTGCGACACGTCATAGATGAACCCATATCGATCCGTGAGCGGCTGCTTGCTCTCATCGTCATGATAGACGTTGAACCGCGACGCCGCATTCGAAAGCGGAATCGTGAAGCGAAAGTCGGGCGCGGTTAGAGGGGTGTATCTACGCGAGAGATAGTGCGTTGGAGGCTTGGACGTGGCTGGAATGATCGACTCGAGTGGGACTGAACCGGGTTTGTTGGCGATAGGCTGGGGAGGGATTGCGTTGGCGTCGACGTTGGTCTTCGGGACGCTTTCGAATCCACCCGTCAGCTTTCTCTGCGGTTGCGGCATCAACGCATTGAGGATGGGGGTCGTCAGCGAAGCCGTAAGAAGCCCACCGGTCCGTGATCGCGACTTGTGCACGACTTGACCCTGGGCATTCAACGCACGCGACAAAGACTCGGAGGCACCAACCCCTTCGACAGGGCTCATCGTCGCGCGAGCGACGACTTGATAGCCACCTTCTACCCGCGCTTCTTTCCGCTCCCTCCGTTCCTTCTGTTTCGGCGGCTCACGGAAGAGAATATGCTCGTCGCGCGCGGTTTGAACGAGGTCGAAGGCAAGTCGACGGATTAGCAGACCCGCGTCGCGCCCTTGGTCAACGAGAATACTGCCAGGGTCAGAGGTCATGACACGTGTGGCATGTGCAATGGCGCGTAACGAGGCGCCCTGAGGGAGACTTTTGTCATCTACGAGCGAGGGGGACTGCATCGTGGACGTTTCCGTTCTCGCATCGGAAGGATCCGGCGAGGTCGCCAGCTGAGGTGCCAACGGGGCCGATAACGGCAATGTGCTCGCAAGAATTGGTGACGACGTCACAGACGGAGGCGGTCTATCCTGCACGGGCGGTGCCAAAGACGGATTGGGCACCACTTTTATACCCTTTCGCTGTTTGGCGAGGCCTGGGGCTGACGTGGTGGGATTCAACATTGAGATGCCGAGCGTCTCAAACACACTCCTGGAGTGCTTCCGACGTGGAGCGCGTTGAGGACCAGCTGCAACGGCTTCTGGATTGGAGTGGGGGGATGAATCGCGTGAGGATTCCTTGCTGGGCTCTTCTTCTTTGATGGTCAAAGCAGAAGGACCACGGGGATGTTTTGACTTGCCCCTGTGTAGCCAAGTCCCCACCCATTCACCGATGGAGGCTCTATCCTGTCTGGGGAGACGCGTATGGATATGATGCATGTCGTGGGTATCATCAACGGGAGCGTCGCTGTGTGATAGCACCGGAGGTTCTTCGACAGATGCCAAGACCGATGGAGCATCATTCGTGGTCGCATCCACAAGATGGGGTTTAGAACGGGTCGTGTGGTTCGCAGATGGCAGGACCGTCGATGCTGATGACTTGACGCTCTCACCCACGGACACATTCTGAGGCACCTGGTCCTCGAGTGCTTCCGTGAGAGACGTCTTCAAGGACTTTGGGTAAAATAACGTCAACGACGTCCAGTAGATGCGAGAGACATGGTGCGTACCGAAAGGCTCTCCTGACGCTTGATGCGATGTCCATCGTCATCGGCAAAAATGGACTGTATAACACGTCGTGCGACCTCTTCTTCCGAGGGCAAAAGATCATGTAACAACGTCTCCGCGCGTTGTAACCCAGCCTTTTGCTTCTGCTCCAACAATCTCCTGCTTTCCTCGAGTTCGAGTCGTACGCGTGATAAAGCGGACGACAGGATGCGGAGGGCGGTATGATAGGGATAGGGATCGGCGTCGGAGGGTGAGTCGACGGCGGTCAGATGCGCGATCGCAGATTGGATCGCTTCGTTCGAGTACTCGTGCCATTTGTGCGCGAGGACCTGCGCCACGGTGGATGGGAGCACCTCTGAGGGCAGCCGTGCTCGTGCTGCGGTCGGACTGGGTGGGACGAGGTAGTTGGTATCAAAGGAGGACGCGACGACGAAACGAGGGTGCTGCGACGCGGGTGCTCGCGGAGATCGCTGCAAGTGAGTCGAGAGGGACGCGGTGGAAGGTTTCCGGGGGAGGGTCAGATCACCGCTGGACGACTCCCGCCGCACTGATTTCCCAAGACCACGTACGCTGTCATCCCAGTTTGGTCGTGCGGCATCGGGGCCCGAGTGAGCTTTGAGCGTGAAGTAGGTGTTTTGTGGCTTGGATGCCGTGCTAGATGGGTTGCCCGCGGTCGCGCTGTCCTGCGTGGTTGCACGCGCGCGACGACCTCTCGACGTCGAAGGGAGCTCGTCTGGGGAGAGCGGGTGGAGATGGACGGGCGTCGTGGCCTGCAGGGACGGTGCAGCCATGTCGAGGTCAGACCACCGTGTGACTACTGTTATCGAGTTCCGTCATGGGCTGGTTCAGCACCACCACGAAACCCGACGTCTCTACTGTCTCTAGGGAGGACAGGAAACAATGCTGGGAAGGCAGAGACGTCTACTTTGCCTGTCTCGACCGTGCAGGCGTTCTCGAAGCTGGCAAGGAAAGGGACGCATGTACAAAAGAAAAGTCGCGCTACGAAGCCAGTTGCGCCAAAAGCTGGGCAAGTACACTCTCCCTCTCTGCTTCTTCGTGCGACGTCCTTGACACCGCCATGCTTTCTAGGTTGAGTATTTCAACAAGCGTCGGGTGTTGGCTGAACAGCAAAAGCATCTACTCGCGCAGTCAAAAGTACAGGCCCTAGCAACCAAGCAACGATGAGGTCGATCCCCTTCTCGGTCTTGGTATCTCGACTGCGCAGTGAAGTTCATGGGCTGTTCTCCGTTATCATGTGTTGCTACTCTTATAATCACACCCCACCCAATCCAGAAATATGACGCTCCCCGTTTCCATGGGAGAGAGAACGGAAATCGAGACATTGGAGCAACTATCTATGGGGTTGCTACAGGATCCATGAATAGTCGTTTGAATGCCATCAACAGCCTCTTTTGATCTGGTTTGCGTTTCGCTCGAGTCAGCGCCCACAAGCTGTACGTTACCCCACTCGCACGCGCAGCACACAACGTTTCTACTCTTTTGCGGTTATGATGCATCGGGTGAGTCCAGTCACCGCTCGCTCAGCTCGTCTATCCGAGCCCGTAAAGTCTGTTAGCTGGCCTTTTTCTATTCGTCTCGGTTGTCTTGATGATGTGTTTACGCGCTCGATTCAACACGTGGACTCGCCCGAATTCTTTGCATCACTGCCGCGGACCGACCTGCCGATAAGCTCACCGTGGGATGGCCCATCAATTAACGCGCCTCCGTTTATGGGACGAATCTCGTTCCAAGGTGACCCGGCAAAGATGTTACGGATCCAGGGTACGTCGAACTCCAAAGGTCACTTTACCGCCCATTCTTCGTGTGAGGCGGGATTCCTATCAGAAGACCGATGAGGCTTATCATACGATTCTTGGGTATCCCCTTTTTCTCCACGGGAAACGAGGGCCCAACGTTTGCATAGCACGCGCTAAATTGGGCTTTCCCCGGTCGTTCACCGTGTTCTGACTTTTTTTCTCCTTGATGATCGCGGGTAAGCTTGGAAATTTGGCAAGTCGGCGTACCCGTTTTGCGTGTATGGGAAGCTATCAGTGATGATGAAACATTCACCATTTGACCTTGGTGCACGTGGACTCTGTGCATGCGTTGAACACTGGGAGGTGTAGTCGCCACCCCCGCGGAGTTGCTCGACATGCTCATGATGGCCCTCTAACACCCCCAGCGCTAGTTCTCACCCGTCTTCGTCTTCGCATCCTTGGGACACGGTGGGTAGCGTTTTTTCTTCGAATATCCGCAACCTCTTCTCATTGTATTTGGACCGGCCACCTTCATTATTTCAAATCATGCGTGGCCGCACTCAGGCCCATGTGAGTGCGATCAATCGGGATCGGGGGGTAGATCGCTCCATTTATCGTTGGATGTGTTTGCTATTGCATACATAGTTAAATTGTCGGCACTGCAGAGACATTGCCTCCTGGTGAGATTTAGGTATTTTCACTTTGCTATCCAGCTTCCGCGTCTATGCAGGTCCCGATATTCCGGATTACTAGACACATCCTCACGACGCTGCTGGGATAGAAATCGCTGGAGACACATATAACACAAAACCTCATAAAGATTCCCCTCCATCATCGCTGTTCCAGCACCTCCATCCGCATTTCTCGTACGCTCAAACAATGTCTTGGTTGAAGGCGAAGGATTTGGCGACGGGCGTGGAGTATTCGAGTTTGTTCCATTCCGGACTTCGCGCCATTTCACGTGCCCATCGTGCTCGGATGCATTCGTCGAGTTCATCGTTAGATGAGAACAATTCCGGTGGGAGAATGTCTTCGATAACGTCATTGCCCTCTTGCTTGCGCAAGCGGAACGCGGCCTGGACACAGTACTCCAGCCCACCTACATCCATGGCGACAGATTCAGGTCCGGTACCCCCACCACGCGCACCTAAATCCAAGCGAGGACGTCCATCGCCCACGTCTGTGCGGCCGACGAAAGAGATGGTAGATACGTGGTCGCCCGCAGAGAGCCTCTTCGATATCGGGGATTACCCGAAATTTCCGTAAGTCCCTAGATCCTCGTACCATGACACGTCGTTCATGTTCCGGGACAGCGAGGAGGAGTATCGTTATCTTGTATCGCCGATCGAGATAGATGAGATTCGCTGCCTGGCGGGATCGCAGTCGTTTTGGGTGAAGCTGGGAGAGAGGGATGCGATCGCGGTTGAACCGACAGGGAAGGAGTCGTTGCTCCTTTTTTCCAATTCTCCGGATGCGTGCCTGCACCATCCCAATACGCGGCGTGAGTGCCCGCTGTCGATGCAGACGATGCCCCCACCGTCGCGTCGCACGCGCGAGACGGGATGGGAAAGAGGTGACTGTGCGTGGATGCTGGAGGAGTCGAGTCCGGAACTGAAGGCGTACGAGTTCGAGGACGATGAGTGGGAGACACGGCTGGACGATGAGCCTGTGGATACGGCAGACTGGCGACAATTTCACGTCGATTTACTTCAAACCCTACGCTAAAGCAGGAAGCAAGCTGTACACAATCCGTATTACGTAATTATGTTATTACCACCCCACAGGTTAACCGCCGCATTGCCTGCGCAGTGACAGATCAATCGCTGAACGAAACAACGACCGTCCGTCCGTAGCTCGGTGATCTTCATCGTCGCCCACGACGACCAAGATAATAACGACAATGCCTGCCAAGTACTCGCACGTCAAGAAAAGGCCCACCTCGGGACAGAAGAAAAAGCCTGTCAGCGCCGGCTCGACCAACATCGCCGGGTCAAGAGACCACGCAAAGGACCATCACAACTACAAGCGGATGCCCACTCATGTCGACCGTGGCATCTCAAATGCCATGACGGCCGTATCCCAGCTAGAACGCGCCATCGCACGCATATTCCTCCTCCGTTTCGAACAAGATATTTCCCGACTGTTCTCTACCCACCTCTATTGCGTCGCCCTCATCCATCTCCCGACTTTTGTCATGCGTTGTATCACCGTCGGCGGTCCAGGTTGGGTCGCTCACAACGCGGACTGCGAAGACATCAAAGACTTTTTCCGCTCCGTCATCAGCATGGAACTCCGCCAATCGGGGGAGCGTGTCGCCACGAAGAGCGTGCTGTGGTCTTACACTGCCCTAAGAGATTTTGTACGCGTCCCACGTTTTCTCATTTATTTCGACCCCCCCTCGAAACTGACTTGGTCGTCCCCGTTGTGATCGGTTAGGCGCTCTCGAACAATGTGCCTGTGTGTCGTAACCGTGGCTTGCACTCGCTGCGTTTGTTGCCATATTACGACGCCCTCAAGGCCCACCTCGATGTCCTGGAGGCAATGCCACATGCAGCCTTTACAAAGCCACCTCATTTAGGAACACTCTCCGAGGGTCTCGAAGCGCTCGAAGAGGCCTGTGAACTCAAGTATGGCGAGAAATCACTCTTGCGGTCGAGCCCGCCACCCGGCTGGGATCAACATTGGCGCCTCAAAGTTCGCCTTGGGTATGAACGCGTCTCGCAGACGTTGTGGCGTGTTGCGAGAGAGTTTGATGTTAGTGGATATGGGAACGTGTTGCGAGAAAAGCTGACGACGAAATGGTGTGATTGTGGATGTTCCACGGATCATTTGGGCGAGGTGTGCGAGAAGACGGTGAGAGAGGATGAAGAGAATAGTGGGGTTCGGTCGGGAAAGCAGAGGGAATGGGATGGACGAGGTAATGTGGTCTCATATATGATTCTTGTCGAGTGGCTGGACACCCGCGTCCGCTATAGGGAGCGGCGTTCATGGATGGGAAACGGTGGAAGAAGAGGACGTTTGGGATCTGGATCTTGACTTTACGGGGAACGAGTCTGAGGAAGAAGCAAATCCAGGATCGACACAACCGGAGATGACTATCGCTGAGATCATGGAGGTCCGCTACCTTAGGGCTGAGAAAGAAAAGGAATTGGTATGTCTCGACGTTCTGCCTGTTTCCTTGAGGTTATCACTGACAGATTCGCGGAGGGCAATGCCGCCTTTCGTCGCGGCGATTTCGACGTCGCGGTGAGGCACTACCAAGCGGCACATGCGGTGGAACCCGAGATGCCGCATTATCAGCTGAACATTGCGGCAGCGTATTTGAAACTTAACAAGTAGGCGAAATTGTTCTTTGCTTTTGTCACTCGTATCGAGTTGCCTTGCAGTTGGATTGAAGCGGAGAATGCCTGCTCAAAGGCGCTTGCTCAGCATCGAAGTATCAAGGGGTATTATCGGCGGGCTAAGGCTCGAAGGATGATGGGACGTACGGAAGAAGCGATAAAAGGTAAATATGTCGGTCAGATTTTACGACAATATATCTGATGTTCCCACACAGACCTGCGCGCGGCGTTGAGGATACAGCCATCGAACACGGAAGCATTGGAAGAGATGCTTTCTCTGTCACCATCACAGCCATCACTCTCACCTACCTCGTCATACCCCGATGAAGCCACATCCTCCTCAGTCGGCGGCACATCTGCTACGCCAGATGATATACCCCTGCCCGACCACAATCTGCTCCAGCTCCCGAAATCTAAATCCCCAAAACAACTTCCGTTTGCGCGGACCAAGGCGGATGACTGTAAGCTCAAGGTTATGCCGATTCCTGTCATGTTCGAGGTGCCAGATCCTGGTGAACCGTCCTCGACGCTGAAGTCGACGCGTGCACAGAGGGTGAAGAACATGACGATCAGGACGGAGACATTTGTATATCCGAGTTGGGAAAAGTATACGGTGAAACATGCGGTGTGAAGAGGAGTGGGGATTTCTGAATCATGCTGTCCTTTTTCTTTCTTTCTTTCTTTTTTCCTCTCTTGTGAACCGTTTGTTTTCGGATGTGTCGTTTTTTTTTCTCTCCTTTGTGTGTCTGCTTGCTTTTGGCGTTTGACATGACGCTTGTTACCTTGATCATCGGGTCAGTCGGTTGTGGGCTGGTACACTTGGCAGTAACAACGCCAATCATTCATTCATTCGTTTTCGTGAACTCGAATCGCATTCTAGATCCGCGACGGTATGAGGAGTATTGTGATGCAGACTCTGAAGCTGGCTCCAAGAAATCCAGCCGAAGCCTCGCATGATGTAGATCTTAACGAGACTGGCAATGCCAGCAAGTTTGAGAAGTACATCACGCACAACAACGTTAGTATGGATCGTATACCGCAGATACCGTGAATTCGAGAGAACATACCCGCGCAGTCGACAAGGTTGCCCTCTACGTCGGTCCTGTTGACAGCGACCTTCACGACCTTCTCCCAATATGTTATGTCCGTGATTCCCGACACCGTCAACCCCTTCTTCTTCCCTCAAAACGATCTTTCTGATTCGTCGTTGTTGGACCCTGGTTTCTTCACGAGTGACCATCTCTTCAAGCACGCTGCCCTGAGTACGTCCAGATCGAGTCGGTCAGCCGAGTCCAGCGTGTTCAACTCCTCCTGCGCCATGCTGCCCATCGCCGGTTGGAGTCGGAACCGTGACCAGTCGTCGGGCAGGCTGAGCTTGAAGAGCGTGAACTAGTCTGATGGTGGTGTGGTGATGAGGCGGAGGGAGAGGGGATGTGGCGGTGGGTGTAGTAGTACTAGTCGGTCGGCGTTGGTCTGACTACTGGGTTCCTCGGCCAACGCGGGTGTCTTAGTGACAGTACCAGCTCAGTGTGGGGACCTCCGTACGTGACTCCAAGTTTGCTCGTCGCCCCTGCCATTGATTCTATGTAGAGCCGCAATGCGACACGCTGAGTTGCCGTGTGGTACGCCTCCCGCTCTTGTCACTGCAGCTGACCGCTCAAAGCTAGTATCCGGTGTGACTTCGCTACTGCAAATGTCTAGCTCCGCTCCGTGCTCCTACTCCGCTGCCCCTGGATCTTATGATGGATGGCAAGCTTCCGATTTTCCGACTGGTAAGTACCACGTCGTAGCAAGATAGGACGACTTCGATCTCCTTGCGAAACCTTCATAGACGACGCACGGGATTCCCGGCCAGAGCGTGGTATCCGCAGAAACCCCAAACAAGGTTTCTGCCGATGTTTATAGCTTGTCATGTGTCATATTTCAACGGTCACGGGGGTCAGAAACGCGTCCACGAACCGATGAGGACCGTTTGGAGTTGATCCCAGTCTTGCTATCCCATTCCATCGATGCCTGGCTGGAAGTTGGTGGACACTCACCCGACGGGCCAAGGTCGCACCTTTCAACGTCCTCTAGACGTGTCTGAACTCGGTTTTCTCTGGGACGGCCTCTGTAACGGAACTGCGGACAACATACAGCACTTTGAACTCCGCCTTGTCAACGGTTCTCGAGATGCACATCTGTTTTCCGAGGCCAACATCATCAAAGCGTGGGTATCCACAAAGAGGCGCTACCCGCTCGCGGGGGCCACCGTGCAAGGAGCTAGTGCCCCACTCCGAGTCCGTCTCGAGGAGACCTTGAAAGCCGCCTGGGGGCCTCACTTTGTCGTCCGGGAACATGACCTCGCTTCCCTTCGTCCACGCGAAATTGTTTTTGGGCAGGTGACATGTGCGGAGGATATGCAGCAACGGGTAGCTGCGATCATGGATGGTCCGCGTCCGCTTTCGGAGGAGCTGCTGGTGCAGCTGTATGTCTTCCGCGTGGCCGGCCCCGATAGAACAAACGCCCTTCACCTGATGACTATGATGGCGCATTGTGTGACGGATGGGGTAGCGAACAGCACCTTCATGCGGTGTTTGTTGGATACGCTCGCGAGGGGTGGAGAGTCGGGCTCGGAGCCTGTTCAGATTCCATTGACTGAG
>JBBPJJ010000179.1:0-30755 GCA_038088635.1 Veloboletus limbatus
ATGTAGTGAGTCAGTTATAGAAGTCCGAAGAGTCGGACAGAAAGAAAGTAATCGTAAGCTCGCTGACGAATGAAAGGTGAAACCGTAGTTTTACCGTGAAGAAGTCAGTGAGAAGGAAAGAGAGAGATATGAAGTAGAGCAAGAATTGTTCGAAGACAGAAGAATTGTAACACAGTTGATGAGTCAGCAATAAAATGTTGAAGAAATAGAAAGAAGAAAAGATGCATAATCCTTATGACGAAGAAAAAATGAACTCATGAGTTACCGTGAATGAGTTATTAGGACGAAGAGTAGCAAGGCAAAAAGAAAGAAAGAAACATAATACAAGGTTCACTAATATCAAATATAATTCCAAACTGTTTTTTATGCTAAGGATTGTTGACTTGTGAGATCAACTATAACATTCTATTTCAATCTGTTTTGTATATTAAGAATTATTGCTTTCTTGCATGATCAGCTGTAACACTTTCATTATATGTTATGTCCATATATATATGCCTAATTTTACATTGAACAGCTCTGAATTTAGTGATGCATATATTATATACTACCACTTCATGAATATATATACTATGCCAAATAGATTGTATTCTTGTAAAGTGACATTATTGGATCATATATATATATAATTTTGATATAATTCATATTACAAAGTCTAAGTACTTAAACTTGCCTAAGTTCATGACTATATCATAACATTAATAGAATTATACTTTATGAAGATACATAGTTGTACATCCTATTAAAGTTATTTGATTCTATATACTGCATGACATCAATGATATATGTAATACTAATATTGTAAATAACATAGCCTGCATTGTGAATGATAAGTACTTGATAATCATATTATTGTATTGATTCTTTTGCAAGTATATAAGATAGGATCATGGTAGTGTTTGAAATGAAAAAAAAATCAAGATGCAATTAAATAATATTTGACTCTAATTAAATCTAACCAAGCTGTATTGCATTGCAATAAACTGCTATCAAATAAAATTATTGTTATCATATGAAAGATTTTCTTTATAGTGTATTTTAGATCATATGCTGTTCAAGGCTTGTAGCTTCATTTTGTTCAGCGTTAATAGAATTAATTGACAGTGGTAGAAATTCAATCAAATGACTGAAAAATAATAATGGAATTAATCCTATAAATATTGAACAAAATCAATCTACAAGCCTTGAATAGCATAGCTAGGATATAATAGTACTATTATGTTTTAATATTAATAAAATATCAAATAAAATAAAATATATATAGTCTATCAACAAGATCTAGAGTAATATATTTTGATAATGGACAAATTGTGTAAATTGCTTGTTCTGTTACTGTATTATGAACAATGTAAAAATATATAAAAATATAGTTTATCAATATAATTTAAAAAATATACTTTAATAACAAATAAATTGTGTGAATTGCTTGCTTTATTAGTGAATTAATATTTACTTTAGATTTTATTATATTTTTATATTAAAACTCTATAATTATTAATTTCTGATATATTATTCTAAATCATTAGTTTTTTAAATAAACAAGTATTTAGAACTTGAATATTTAATTTTGTAATTTATTATTATTTTTGATAAAAGGAAATAGATAGGTATAATTAATATAATTTTAATTTTTTTAATTCTCTTAGCTGATAATTTTATTAACTATAAAAAATAAAAAAATATTGAATATTATAGTTTTAATATATAATATAAAATATCAATAAATTCAAAATTAATTAACTAATAATTATAGTATTGTTCTATTTTATTCATTTATTGTAATATTTGATGAAAATATGTATTTACAAAGAATACTTAAAGTTGAATAGAAAAATAATCTATAATTATATACACAATAAAGAAGAGTGCTTCTTTTGCTTTAGCACTTCATAATGAGATATTTTTCTTTTCTTGTTTGATCTTGTTTGTTTATTTTTATTTCAATTCCTCTATTGCAAGCTGCCACTTGCCTTGCTAATAGTTGATGGAGGCATGCATCAAGCTAATTTTCTTACACTCTCTCAATCTCTCCTTGTCATCCACTTTTTCTCAAAACCTTTTGACCTCCTTCTTGAATGCAAGCTTGATCAACAGCAGGTTGCCATAGTTGTTTAGTATCTCTGACATCCTGGGTGATTCCATGTCATTAAATCAACCTTTAATGAGATCTTCATTCGAATCTTTGACATGCACTATGTGTTTCTCAGTCTCAACTTGCAATGTCTAAGAGTATTGTAAGTTGAATCTCAGTATCTGATGAGAATGCCTACTTTGGTCAACTCATCCAATATATTCAAAACTTGTGGAGAAGCTTGTGATAGACTGGCTTGAATTGTAGATATCCAGGATGTTCCACTATGACTTGATTGATGATATTGTTGATGATTCTCTTGGTATTTTCATGAACTTGATTTACTTGTATGATGTGCAGCATTTGGTTTCCCTCACTGTCTTGGTGTAAGTGAGACATAGGCACTATGTTGAAATGAATGTTTTGATTAGTGAGCTATGGACACTTGTTGATCTTGTTTCGCCATTTTCACTCAATGTCTGACTATTTGTCGCTTGCCTTGCCTAGCAATGCTTGAGAAAGTAAGAACTGCATATATCATGCTTGTGGCATTTCCAATAGCTGCTTTCTGTCATTATAGCTGTGATGAAGTACAAGGAGGCATTTGAATAGAGTTTCCCATAGATCTGCTTGCTTGGAAAGTCATTGAGATTAAGACTTTTGGTGGAAGATGAGGAATGATTTTCTTTGTCACCCTCCAAGAGTCCTCTTTGACTTGAACTGAGTAAGCCTTTATTTCCAAATGCAGACATGATATCAAGTTCTTGGACATAAGCTACCGGTCTCCTATTTTGCTAGTGATGCTCTTCCTTGGCTTCATCAAGATGAGCTTACCTTAATCAAACCAGTTTCTCATGCCAATGAGCAAGCCACAATGGTGAACGATCAACAGTGTCCAAAGCTATATAGGATGTAGTTTTATGATGTGATTGTCAATGTCAACGACATTGTGTGCATACCTTTTTGATGCTGCTCTGTCCAGTGGATGCTTGCATGTAGTTGGACATTGCCTTTGTATATGCAGTTGGTCTATGTGCTCTTTACATCTCTTTGTTTGATGATATACATATGTAAAAAGTGGCTCTTAACCAATATGTCATCAGTGAGGTTGTTGTCAATAATTGTGAGCTGTGTGATATATATTTGATGACCTTTACTTTCTTGATAACTTCCTCCAAATTGATGGCATTGTCTGTATAAAGCTTGAGAATGCCAGGCAAGAGATATTTGCAAGACAAGGGAAGGCTTGTTGGAAAGGTGGGCAATTTCCACAGCTGACCTGATGTCAACTATTCCATCTTCCACTTCATATTAGAGATAATTATGTTTTCTCTGGTATGACTACTTTTGTGTTAGTGGAAAGATTTTGTCATAGAGATGACCATTGTTGCTTGACATTGATCCAGTACTTGGACATGCATCTTTATCTCAGCTTCATTATCTGAACCCCAAAAGTCTAGGAAATTAGGTTCAGATACATATGTGATGTATATCAGTGGAGGTCCACTTGCCCAAATATAAATTCCTGACTAAGATCTGCATTTCTTGCCTTGACCATTTTGTCTCATCTGCTTGATCTTCCAAGATATGTTTGGCAGCTTCTTCCAAAGCCTTGTCTACATTCTTTTTTGAGATATTGCATAATGTCTGATTTGTAGTATAGATGATATGGTGATAGATGCTGAAATCAGCTTTAATATTTGGAACATGTGGATTCTATGAGAATGCATTTGTTGTTAGATAGAACATAGACATATTAACATATGCTTGTTGATTGAGTGATCTTGACTTACCCCACCTATCATGAAATTCCAAGCAGAGAGGTATTACATGTTTAAACTGCCTGTTCCTCAGTTGCCCCATATTTACTCCCATTGATATTGTCCTATTGCCACTTATATACTTTTTCATTCTTTAGAATATCCACCATGGGGAACTTGCAACCTGAGGTGAACCTGATCAATGTTGCTTGTATGAATTTGTAAAGCTCTTGTAGTTGATTGACAAGACCTGCCATTGTAACTGATAATTGAGGTAATTGATCATTGTTCATGTCTTCTTTGCTAGCAAGGTGTACATTCTCTGCCAGCTTGCTTTGGATTTTGTTGGAAGAGCTCATGTAAGACATTATGTTAGCTTGCGTGGTGACATCAACTTTATCATGCATTGACTCACCCAGGTCTATAAAGTGGACTAACCAAACACCTTCTTTGTTGATAATGTCTGTCACCATTTTTATTATATTGGTAGCTGCTGTATGTAGCAAAATGCTTTGAGAAGATTGCAGCTGCTGCTTGGCCTTGTCTAGTTGTGATATATTTCCTGAGACTTGTTATATTGTTGTATATATAATTGCTGATGATTCCATGGTAGAGTACCATCTCACAGATTGATTTCCAGCCTTGATTTCAGTCCACGTTACATCATTATTTGTGAGAAGCAAGAATGTTGGTGTTCTGATGAGGATTTGATGAAGATGTAGCTAAGAAAGCATGCTATACTGTTGGCATAAGCATTGACTGTGAAATTTGAATGCTTATTAGTAAATGCTGATTGGCTGATTGATTGTTATTATTGTTATTCTCACCATCAATGAAGGTAATGGTTTTGCTGAAGAGTCTGGTGCTTGTTACTTACAATGGATTTCAGACTTGGTGATTTCATATATGATGTTGGAGAGTGCATCACTTGATCACCTTCTATGTCTATATGCAAATTGGAGGTCATCATGACTTCTACAATTGATATTGGCTATATACATATTATATATTGTGATTATTAAGAATTTATATTTTTTTCAAGAAATGATATACTATCTTTTTTATCACTTGAGGTTTCATTTTAAGCTGTTAGTTTTGTTTATCTTTGTTTGGTATAGTTACATGGTGTACTGCTTGCCTTGCTTTCTAATCCTAGTCAAGCAGATTTGATTTTTTCATGTATGCCTTTAGGTTGTCTATGGTAGCATAACCTCCATTTGACTTAGGACAGTCTTGATAAGAGAAATAGCAAATGAAGAGTCCAGATGGATCCTTGGTGACTATGACTTGCGGTCCATGAAAATTGATGACAGTGGCTAACAAGATAGACTTTTTAACATGAGTCATGTATATATTCTTATTGTCAAACTATTGACTGCATGTATCACAATAAAATATGATAATGAGAAGACAGTGATGATATGATGGTGAAGAAGTGAAAATAAACATGTTTTCTAGATACAGCTTATATATATAGCTTGACTTTTTTCAACCTCTGATCTAGTATAATTGTTAAAGTCGGGTTAAATCAACTCCGGGGTAGCACGACTTGTCGGAACTTCAGCTTCAGCGACTTGAACAGAGCGCTGTGCCCTTGTCAGACTCTCGTCCCGGTATTTGCGGAATTGGAGCAGAAAGACTTAACACTGACTGACAGCGAAGTCGAGTGGAGGTTGGATGCGAGCGAAGAAGCTCAGACAGAGATCAGAGAAGGGAAGAGGAGTTGAACTTAAGTTGATATTCAAACTCAGGTACTCTAGTGACTATCGACGGGTTTATATACCTAATTGTGGAGCAGGACGGAATAGAATGGAGAATGAAACAGAAGTCAGATGAGTGAACGGCTATCATAGAATCAAATGATGAACAGGTATCAAAGATGGTTGCGAACGATCGCAAACAATGTCCAAGTCTGATGGATGTGAAACGAAACGAATGTCATAAGTCAAAGGCCATCAATCAAAGTCAAGAGGTCATGTGGTACGAAGCGTCATAATGAGCAGAATGGAACGGGGTTGCGGAGCGCCTTGAGAATTTAGAAGAGGACAGAATGACGGAACCGCGTTGCGGAGTTCGGGATATAACAATAATTATATCATATACTATGGGAAACTACCATATATGGTAGAGTTGGCTTGCAGTGAACTATATGATTGTTTGAGATATGTATAGCAAAATCAATATGTTGTATATATATTGCATAGTTTATGAACCTCTAGGTGGCTTGCAACAACTATGTAATATAGCATCTTCCACTCAGTATTAAAGTAGTCTGTGTTTGATATGGTCTTTATTATTTCATATAGAAATATTTTGTGATGTACTGGTAATGAGGTAATCATTGAATACATGGATCTACTTGTGAGAGGTATAGAATAGAATGGTGCTGGTAAATTCCATCAAAATGAATGTCATGCCTTATACAATTGGCCTATACTTGATATCCTGGTAGTAGCTTGTGGAAATATGCTTGATATGGTTGACAATGACCTTGGATGTCTTGTAAAATAAAAAATGACTTGTCAATGTGATGGGTTGGAATGTATGCAATTTACATTGGAAGCTGTGTATGGATAATATCAACATGCCATGCAAATGCCAGCTTGTCAAATAGCCTATGCTCAATATGATGGATGATATATGCTATGAAAAGATGCCTCATGTGATGCATAAAGATGTTGCAAGTAATATGATGATAACACATACTAAAATATGATGCCTAGTGACATCAATACACTATGCATGAATAGTGTGCAGTAGATAGCCTATATTTAATATGGTAGTGGCCTGTGGGAAAGTATTTCATATTAATGACAAACTTGCAGAAAAAGATGGATTGATGAACATGTTTGGTTTGTATTGGGTGCTTTGCATGGCAACATCAACACACTATGCATATAGTAGCCTATGTTCACTATAATAGTAAGCTTGTAAGCATATGCTTGATATGGTAGTGGCCTGCAGGAAAATGCATAATATGGTAGTGGCCTATGGAAACCTATCAGCTCCAAACTCTTTGGGTTAGGTTTTATATAGTAGAACAACCCCATGTTTCTCCTATCTGTTATCTCTCCTCACATTTGCCTAAATCCATCCCTGATGCTGTCACCAAGCAACTTCACACTGCCTACATTGCCTTCTACTCCAGGCTGGCTCTCCTGTTTTGGCTGGAACTCTCTAGCCCCAACTGGCTAAGCAATTCCAATGTCTCCACATTTTGCTCCCATAGAGCTTCTGCTGTCTTCATTTTTGTTGACTCCTTGAGAGACAACTCTGCCATGGACTATCTCCACATGATCCATGCTTGAAACCAGTGAGTATCTCTTTACTTGCTCTTTGCACATATGAGTCTATGGCCCGTTTTAGAATCTACTGTTTCAACCTCTCTTATGCTCATGGAGTCTTTCTCCTATTGAAAGATACCCTTCTCTTTCATCCTGATGGCTCCTTTCTCTATACTCCCCCTACTTCCCTTTCTGATCCTCCTGAACTCTCTTGGAGATCTCTTCAGGATATTTTGCATAATTCTAATGCTTGCCTCACTCTGTTCAAGTAGGTTAGTTACTAGTCACCTCTATACCTGTTACAAATCCCTCTTTTCTTCACACCTCCTGCTGGTACCCCTCTTTTCTTCGCACCTCCTGCCAATACCCCTAATTCAGTGTACCTTCTTGTCCTAGACCTTACCTGCACATTGCATGCCTCATGCTCCCCTTGTTGCACACCTCATGCTCAGTCTTCTCTTGCCTTGCCTAGTCCTCACCTATTGAGTCTGCTTCTCTTCTCTTCCTTTCTTGTCTTCTGATCTTCTTTTCCATTCCGATGCTTCCATCAGCATTGCCTTCTCTTGTATGCTAGACCCTGTGCTTCCATTGCACAGCTTCCCTGCTTCCATTCCTGCTTATCTCTGTATTCTTAGCATATCCTAGACCCTATGCTTCTATCACGCACAGCCTTCTTATCACATTCACACCTTATTGCTTATCTCTTAGTCATTCCCCTTTGCACAGCACTGCCCATCACTGGTGCTGTCCTCTTCTTCCTTTCCCTTTCTTGGCTTGGTCCGTGCTCCTTCCCTTCCAGTATATAAACTCTAGTAGCATGACCTATGTACTTTATTTTGACCTCCTAGGTCTCCCTGTATATTCCTAGTGACCTCCCTAGGCCCCTGCCTAGTCCCTTGCAATCCATCTCCTTTTCCCTGACATTGAGTCTGGTCCCAGCATACAATCCTTGTTCAGTACTATCTAGCATGCCATCCTCGTCATAGCGTATGCCCCCAGTATCGTCAGTAGGAGACCCCTTTAGTCATTCTGGGCTACATGCAAACCTATCCCATCCACATGTAACAATACCCCTCTTAGAGTCTCTCTCTTTTTGAAAACAGGAGTACTTTGATATCCACTTTCCATTTTGTTCCTCCAAATTTTTATTCACTTGATAGAAGAGATCAGCCTAGCCCAAAGATGTGTCCTACAGCACTGCTGTGAATTACAAGGTCCTTACATGACTTCCAACAGTCCCTGAGTAAGCGAAGGAAATCCTCTACTGTCATCTTATAAAGGGTACCTGCTCAAGAAGGGGGTCAGATCAGCAAGATTCTCTTTTGCCTATACAAACATATAGGCTAGCCAGGAGCTGTCTATTAGGCTATGGACAGCTAACAAGGTCTCCCCATTTGTCTTGTCTTGTCTTGGACACTCCAACAAAAAGACACTACCTTGTTACCTTGTACTTCAGAACACCTTTTATATTAGAGGCCACAATCAGCTATTGATTCCTGAGACACCTTATGCATTGATAACAACCTGAAAGACTTTCCCATCCAGTCCACTTTCCTCATCCCTCCCTCTCTACTTTTTTATCAAATGCTATGTCATTGCATAAAAGTCTATTCCTGGAGCTTGTTCTCCTCTCTTTACACACTTGTTTTCCAATGAAAATATATCCTGTGGGGTCTGCTAGATTGGACTCTGGGAATCTCTATTGGTACCACAGATCAGCTACTATTAGGGTATGGTCTAAAAGCTTGTAAGGAAACACATCAGTGATTCCTGAAGTTACACCAGCATCTAGTCCACCCTAGGTCCTTTCTCTAAGGGAATGAGCTATCCTTTCTTGGAAATAGAGCTCTTTTGACCTGAAATTGAACCTGGATCTGAGATCTCTTGTCATGGATTGTCTTCAGACATTTTCAGCAGCATTAAGAAAGGCTCTTGCCTTGCTCCCCAGGGCTCTCGTAATCCATTACCATCCCTGACTATGTTAGTCTGACCAATAGGCTTCCACCTATTGAAATGTTCTGGAAACTTCTATTATGCAGCATTCAGAAAGGGCTATATGCCTTGGCTCACAGGGATAACTTGCTCCCTGACAGTTATCAGTCTGACCAATGAGGTCTCTCTTTCACTAGTAAAAGCATGGTTGGGAATCTCTATCCTGTCTTGGATTTTTCTAGAGATATGCCTCCATGAACTCCTATCATTTTTTTTCTCTGTGTGCCTCCTATGCTTCCCCTCTAAAATGGATAACATAAGACTTTCCATGGTAATCATCTCCTATCTGCATTATATATGGCAAAATCTTTTCTGTTTGTACTCTGAGAACATTCCCTGAAGCAGTGATTCTAGAAAATTCTTTTCTTTACTTCTATTCCCACATTTTTGCTCTGGTGATACACCCCTGGGACCTGACAGTAATATCTCATACAAGAATAAAAAATATTTTCTGCCACTTGCTGTCATTCCTTCACTAGACACCCCTTTCCTATCTAGTACAAGATGAGAAGGCATGCCCTGCCAAGGATTTCCCACATCAGCCGACACCCTGAAATCTTTAGTCACTCCTTGCTCTTTTATTCCTTTTTGTTTCACCATACCTCAATTAGGAATGCAAAGTGCCTGACTTGAATGACTCACTCTTTGAACATTCTTTTTCTATCATTTCTATTGGTCAAGAAAATCATGCCATCCTATCACATGTTTCTCATAGGACCTTTTCTCTATGATAACAACCCCCAAAAGTAGATCCATACCTGTGTCATGACATACTGTTCCATTATAGGAATAGGTCCTCACCTGGGTATATAAGCTTGCTCATTTGAACCTCAGCTTGAACAAAAACTCCTCACCTCTTCACTCAGACTCGGGAACTGAAGAAGCCTTTGTGCAGAAATAGAACCAAGGCACTCTGTATTCCCTCCTAGAGGGTGAGTGATAACCTTCCTGTTTTCTTTTCTCTGCTTCTACTCTATTTTCTCCCACCATTCTTTACTGTCTGTTATTTCTCTCCTTTTGTTCACCATGAGATACCCCATCTCCTAGCCTTTGCTGTTTAAGCAACCTTGAGGTAATAAGCACTAAAGCACTTTACCTCTACCCCCCCTACCTGCTGACATCGCATCTCGACTGTAGCTAGACGGTGTCCTTAGGTTGGCTGATGTGAGCGCATTGGCCATGTTGCTCAATACCTGGCAACTGGTTTGCTTCTAACCTGAGCATTATGGTGATGAGCTAAGCAGCATCTGGCGATTGCAAACATTTGGTGTTAGTTGTGCTAGTAGATGGCCATGTAGCCATTGGGGCATTTTGTGTGCATGATCAATCATATTGTCAGTGCTGTTTGTGCTGTATGCGGTGATGGTGGAAGTCTGATGCAGTGGTGTAAAGACGGTGTGGTGCCAATGATAAGATAGAAACGTGTTGGAGATAAGAGGGGCATTAGGCCAATTGGGTGAGTCAAAAAGGTTGGGAGGTGCAATGAGGATGGTGGGTCGTGCTAGAGTGACAGCAAAGATGTCCAGATGGATGGGATATGGTGTAGGACAAACAGTGTGATGAGCAATACACACTATGACTTAAGATGAGTTCAAATGCAATCACTAGCTGGACTGTGTGAGTCAGTATGATGGAGCACAGAGAACATACCAGGACTGTCCCTACCACCAACCATGTTTTCTTAGGTTTCATAATGAGGCCATGAACCCACTCTGATGCCAAAGATGGCTAAAGAGAAACCTAGAAAATTGTCAGTACATGAAGACTCAACTTACTGGGTTGAATTGACAGATTGAGACTGAACTGGCCAAATCAGATATGCTGGATGGCTTTTGTATGGTGTGTAAGTGATGTCCAAGAGTTTGGAAACACTAAGGACTGATAAGCTATGATGAGGAAATGAGAAAATGTTGAAGGGCAGGAGGGTTACTGGATGTGTTAGGTAGAGCAGTGCTATTGTTAGGGGCTGAAGCAGTTATGTAAGTGCTAAGTGGGTTAGATGCATGTGTGGCTTCAGCTTTATGGATGACATGTGTGACTCATCATTTAAATGTAGCATGTGTAATTCACCCAATAAGACTATCTAATGGCTAGAATACATTTCCATTCCATAACTATAGTAATGCTATAACCTATGGTATGTACCATTACAAATAACGTGCTGGCTGTAGAGAATGAAAAAAATCATGAATGTCCTTTACCTCTTCACCCCTGTTGAAGATGTTACCCTGACTCAAACACTGCCTATATTAGGCAATGGTCTTGAGCCCTAGATGGCCCAAAACTGCATTTGCAATTTTCTTTGCCAAGTTGAGCATCAGTGAGGTGAGAGCATCACCTCTCTTAGTGATGTAGCAGCTGTTGTGGGTCACCATTCCACAGAGGATGACCAGGGCTCTTTTCTAAAAAACACTTAGCTAATGCTCATTGATATTGGGCATGACTCACTCCATGACTTATGTATGATAGTCAACCTGATGATGACCATCCTGCACAATGTTTCCAACATGCCATTGTGGATGTCATTGATCACAATGTGGCCTTGTGTATGGTCAATGTATCTCGACACCTCAGTGAGGTGCATCATGTCAAGGTTGAAAAAGTGGCCTCCTCAGCAGAATCCGGCATTTGGCATGAAGACGGTGTAGACCTGACCAGGAGGCATGACCCTGTAAACCAGATATCAGCTATAAGTGTAAAGTATGTTGTAAAAACTTACACTATGTCACTGGGGCAGAGGTGAATTATCTCATAGTTAATGTGAGCCCCAATCTGTAAGAGAGACCCATTGCGGTCTGCAAGAGACGTCACCAAGGTAGGAAGCCAGCTCCTTGCCATCTCTTTCAGTCCAACAAGGACCCAGTTCTTGTGGCCAGATATTACTATGACAAATGTTAGCGCACTGTCTGCATCATGATGCGGATATGTCATGATGGTGGCATGATTAGTGAGGGCCCAAGAGTGGATACTCCAGACATCCACAGGGAGTGTCATGCTCCCCAGCAGTGCATGTTCTTGTGTCTGTGCCCACCCCAGAGTGAGACCATCATCTAGTTTCCTGTTACATGGTGAGTTTCAGTATTCTGAGACAGAGATTGAGTACTCACTCGAAAGGTAAAGGCACATTGAATTGTGGAAGTGGGAAACCCAATATCATGCATGACATGCTAGTGTCGTTGATTCTGTTGAGGAAATCTTCTACTGTTAGCGTGACATGTGGATTAGCAGCATCCTTGACATGTTTCACCATGTCTGACTGTTGTCAGCTAGGTTAGCCTAATAAATGAGGGCATGACTCACCATGTGCCTGCACCGGCTGACTGGGGATAATGCTAAACTCCTCCTCTAGGTCTTGTGCACAGAGCTTAAATCTGTGCATATCAACGTAGTCATGCATGATGACGGTCTTGTTAAGTGATAGTGCCTCAAGAGTGGCGAGTGGCCTGCTAGAGTTTCTACTACGGCAAGGTCTTGTCGAGGAAAATGGCTAGGGTGGATGACTTGGGGCGAGCTTCTGATAAGCTTGACATCTCCTCTGCATATCTTGCCTCGTTACACAGTAAATTGTACTCTTCTCCTTTGTTATTGAATGTGGTTAAGTAAGGTAATACCATTGCCTGACCACTTGTCCAAAACATTGATGATGTGTCCTCAGCGACTTGAACCCCATGTATATTGGTAATTAGGTTGGTTGGGTCATCCTTGAATGCTGCATGACTTAGGGTTAGTTTAACACTATCACTGTATAGAAACATACTGGCCACTGGGGAAGGGGTCACTGTGTTGGGGGATGGCCCAGCTGACTCTAACCCCTGGGTGGCTGGAATGACAAAATCTTTTGGAATTTTACTGAGAATACCATTAGCAAGATTCTCTGCGATATTAAGATAGGAGTCATAGGACTCACATGTGAATGAAGAGATGCTCATCCTCAAGAGGGGCCTCTTTGATGCTTGACCTAACTGCTTGGTTTTCTTCAACCTGTGGTGGCGTGGATTCCTCTGCCTACAACACAGCGATTGGTGATAACAGTGGCCTGCCAGTGATCAGTTGTTGTAGATTTACAAATATGAATGGTGCTTACCTATAATCAGGGACACTGTTTCCCTCCTCTAGCTCATCACTGAGCTTATTTTCTATTGCAATCTTCCCTGCCCCTTGTGTCACACTCTGGTTAGCATGACTTTGCTCCTGAATTGTGGTAACTGGAATAACGATGGTATCACCATTGTATATCATATTCAAATTGTCATCGTATTGAGTAAAATTGTTGCCATAGATGACCTTGCTGGGACTTATGAACATTGGAAACATGGTTTTGGTGGAGAAATGTACCTTTCTTGGGTGATCTCCTCCTCTGCGAGGCTACTGTGGTGGCAAGGTAAGCGTGACTCACTGTGATTCATCGTCCCTTGTCTAATCACATTTCACTATGTGATGCTTGTCATACTGCAATATGCATTGTGTCCCTGTTTGAGGCATTATCTTGTTGTAGTCATTGTCATCATGACTAGAAGGCAGCTGTACCTTTGCATGCATGACCATGAGCATGAGCATAATGAGACATGGTGAGAATTCACTAACCTTGACCACTGTGACTTCTGGGCTAACCTAATGCTCAACTTGGTGGCCATAGTGTGAGCTTGCAGTTTGTCTTCCTCAGAAGACTCAACACAGCAAGATGCTTGGCTAGTCCAGTGCTGTCAGCTGCAAGCAACAGAAGATGAAAGGGTTACTTACTATCATAGCAGGCGACCAATTTTACTCATACCCTCCTCACTGGTTGACGCATTGTCAGATACAACAATGAGAGAGAATGCAAAACTCACTGATCAGAGCCACTCTGACTCAAACTGATAATCCTCAGACGAGGACGATTCTCTTCTATGGAGTCGTCAGTGGATAGTTAAGAAGAAACAGGATGGGTTCTCCTCACCTGTGTTTCCCTGAGATGCAACCTGGTTCCTCATCATCATCAACCAGGCCATGTTTGTGTCAGCTGTCCAGTTGTGAGTAAGTGTGTCCTTGAGAAAAAATAGTGGAACTCACTAGTCTTTCTTTTGATACCACCTCTGCTTTGCACAGTATGTGTCACCTGCTTCCCTTAACCTAAAGGAATTGTAGATGTAAACAACATTGCACAATTAGAGTATGACTTATAGTCTTTCACACCGCCATTGTTAGCGAATGCATGCTTGCTCATGGGCACCCTCTAAATACATATGTCAGAAATAAATGGATTACATGCCTGCATAAGCACAAGTTGGCAGCACAACTTACCTGCTCAGTGTTATGTGTGGACCAGGTAGGTTTGCACGTAGCCTGCAGAAGCGAAGTCACAGACGATGGCTTTGGCAGCAGAGGACTAGAGGATAAGAAAGGCACTGACGAAAAGGCCTTGCTGGGTCGAGGACAGAAGACAAGAGCAGGGGGCCGGAGCAGAAGCCTGCAAGTTCAGATGCAAACTTAAGGATAGATTGTGGGAGAACTAAACTAAGGTACAGGTCTGTGTTACTGGGCTTTATATAGTGAAGAGCTGTGTGCACAGACCAATCGTTGAAAGGGGAAAACAAGTACCTGTCTGGTCAAGGCTATATGGAGGAGTACTTCACTGGTGACAGAATGAGTAAGAAGATAAGGAGATAAGAGATAGGACTCAGTTGGATAGAGATAGGACTCAGTTGGATGAGTTAGAGATAAGAGATAAGGAGGCAATGCATATGAAATGAGAAGCAATGCTGTGTTGGAAAAGGGGTTGATGGCAGAAGAAAGGCGAACCCTTAGGTTACCATGGAGCAGCCATCAACAGAAATGAAAGATAAGTCCAAAATAGGTGAGAAGATAAAGGAAATCATAACACTTGGAGGTCATGTCTCCAATCCTCTTTCCCATGGTTGATAATCAAGAAGATGTTGATGGTGTGACAAGATCAGGGCATATTATATATATCAGCTGGTTGTGGTACCGTAACTATATATATGTGACTGATTATTGCATTACAGGAGAACACAATTGAGCATCCCACAAGCCTTGTCCCCATTGATGTTCCAGCTCCTAACCATGATTTGATCACTATTCAGCATGAACCTTGCTCATGTTCCCCAACATGGGCTGACTCTCTTGACAAAGGAACTGAAGGCAGTCCTGAGATCGAAAAACCACCCCCATGCTATATAGGCCTACTTCGAAAGCAAGCAATGGTGTGCCTTGTCTTGGTTGATCTTGAGCTGGATGTGGTACATGCCCTTGTGTGGGAGCCCAATCATGAACACTGTCAATGAATCCAGAGTCATTGTGGAACAATTACCAACTGAGCATCAAAGGGAGGGATCTTGCCTGGCTACCTTCCTCTTGAAATAGGATAAGATGAAAGCCTTCAACACATGTCCTCAGTCAATGTGACAAATGGAGTCATAATGGTGAACATGCTGGAGGGATTCAACAATGGGACAATGAAAAATGCTAGACTCTTTCCACTTCCAATTGGCATGACAGCCAGAACATGGTCACTGGTGAGACAGCTTTGTATGAGCTCGACTTGATAATGAAAAATCATCAAGTCCAGGAAAAAGGGGGCAAATGCGAGAAGCCAGCTGAGGGTTAACTGTAAGCAGAGGAAGGACCTCAAAGACACAGGGTAGCAATGTGGAATTGATGTAGGACATAAGATCAGAGCCAAATCATTGAAGAATGCTGTTCATGCGCAATGTCCATGTTACTTCTTTTGTATTTGCTTACCCTTCACTCTTTGCTCAATCTATTGGTCCTGTAAAGCAACTAGATGCCTGGTTGGATCTACAGCTAACATCCTATGTCACAAACTTGCAGATTATGCTTGGTAATTATATACTTGGTCCTTTATTCCACCACCTCCCTTTGAGCAAGTAACCCTTCACATTGGTTATCTTCAGCTCATCTTTCACCACTTTGATGATTTTAGCTGCTTCGTCCCTTTTGTGCTTGATTTCTTTCATTGCATAGTCATCCTCCTTCATCTCTACAGTCACATTCTTCTCCTTGCTGATGATGTACACCACCTTCATCTCGAATAATGCCATCAGAGCTAGTCACTCATGTCACTACCTCAAATGAGATTGGATAAGAACAAGAATTCTAGCAGTGGATATCCTGAAAATTCATGTTAGAAAGAAGGCTTATGAAAAACATGACTGCCATGTAAGCATGATTGGGGGTCATGGTGAAGGGGGGTACAAAAGGTGTCATGTCAGGAGGGACATCATCTTGGTCTTGGTCAAGGAGGGAGTTTGGAACAAAAACAAGCCATATTTCATCCTGTGCACGAGCACTGATGTAGATCATCTGATCATTGGTTGAGAAAAGAAGTGAAGTAGGAATGTCAAGTCAAAGCTTAAACAGTTTGCAAAAAGAGAGGGTGATGTGCCAAGTGTGATTATTTAGCATATCTGCGGAAGGAAGGACTATGGTGAGACCAAGACATGCGTCAAGGAAGAAAGAAATTTGATAAAGCATTGATGCCTGGGCATGAATGGAAGACACTATATTGTTGTGTATGACATGAAGGCAGAAGCAATTATCAACATCAATGGAGGAATGGAGCCAAAGAGAGTTCATTACAGGCTGAGTTTATTTTATTTATTTGTTAATATAGATTCAAATTTCTTTAGTAATTATATTTTTATTAATCTTGAGAATATCAGAATTATTAAAGCCAAATTTGGTTTATCTTTAATAAAAAAATTATTATCTATCATTTTTATAATATTAAAAGGTATAAGTCATTTTTAAAATCTTGTTTTATATAGGATAATAATAAAAGTATCCTTGAATTAGATTTAGAATTAGGTTCATTTAAATTATTAGATGTAAATAATAAAATAATTATATTTATAGATTGCATATTAGATTAATTATTATAACTGCTAATATAATCTATAATTTTGTTATTTAAATTTGATTTAAAAATTGTTTTGACTAATTTTTTTATTTATATTTTTATTTAATTTTAACTATACAAGCTATCAGTTAAAATAATTTTTTAAATATATTTTTATGTTATAGTAATATTTTTAATTATAAAAAAGATTTTAGTTAATTTAATTTTATTCATTATTACTTTCTGAGCCTCAATTGATTTCCTTTTCTTTTTAAAGTATTTTTATACTGTTACAATATTTTTTATTTCTAAAATATATAAAAATATAAATATAATTTATTTGATTTTTAAATTTTTTTAAAATAAATAAATCTAAAATTCACTTCATTATTTTAAGCTCAATGTATATTGAAGATAATTACAAAGATTATGTAATATTTACAATAATAGTTAAATAACACTTTTTTATTGAAGGTTAAATTCCTTGTGTAAAGAGTGTCAAAAGGATATTTTTATTATAAGAAATCTTTACTCTTTCTTAGTATAAACAAGAGCTTAATGCTTCTTGCTATCATTTTTTTACTTCAATTTTTTATGTCTCTTAATAAATATAAGAGTTTTTAATAAAGATTATAAAGAAAATTATATTTATATTAATTCTTATTAGATTTAAACTGATATTCCCTCACTGACAATCTAGAATTTCTATCATTAAAATAAAGAATCTTATTTTTGAAAGAAAATAATTAAAATTATATTTCTAAATAAATTATATTATCTTTTATAAAATATTCTCCTTTATATTCAATATTATTATTTTTCATAATTAAAAGAAAGGTGTTAATTAATTTAATATCATCATATATATTATATTTATATACTAAAGGCATTTTATTTATAGAGATATCTAAGTTATATAATTAAACAATGTCTGCAGACACTATATCAAAGGCAGGCATACATGTTGATATCTATGGAAACTGACAAATATTGGTCAATCTTGAAAACAACCCAGCCAAAACGAGAAAAAAGCACTTGCACAGTACTTAGGCAATGCTTGACCTTAAATAAGATGATCTGACCATGCTTCTTCCTCCTATGTTTTAGCATTGTTTGAAAATCTCTTATGCTGTATGCATGGCAGGGATTACCTGTGCAGCTAAAGCCTTCTACCAGAGTCGCAATGCCCTATATGAAACAGCCTCCTAAACAAGGCAGCAAAATGTGCTCTGCCTTCTCATACACCCCTTGGATCTTGAAAAGCTTGAGGATTAAATGCTTCACAGCAGTGCTGATTTGCATGTTGGAAAGTCAGCCCTATTTTATATTCCCTGCAAAGCAGGATTCAGAGGCTGGTATGGAGCCAAAGCTCAATATTGTCTGGAACGGACCTGTCTTCAAGATGGTCCCTGCTCAGAACAAATGAAACCTTATGTGGATCTGCTGAGCTTGGTGGTGGTCAATGAAAGTTGCAAGATCAATGCTAAAGATGGCATTTACCCATATATTTGAAATGGTGGTTCCCATAGTCCAACTTACAAGCTCTGGCCTCTTCATAGCCATATCTAACCCCTACAACTGCTTTGCTGGAGTGAATGTTGGTGGGCCCAAAAGGGTAGCTGCTGAGGCCAACTGACACATTATGCTGGTCAGCAAAAGCCACAGAATAAATGCTAGAGACAGTACTCATAGGCATGTCTGCTCCTCCACAGTAACCCATGGGTTCACCTTTCCTCGTAGATGGGGCCGTTGCACTGTAAACGTGTTGGTTGGGCTGTGAACAGGGTGGTTGGGGTGAAAACAGGTGGGCAGCACTGCAAATGGGTTGGTGGTGTCGTAGACACAATGGTAGCATTGTAGATGGGGCCGTTCCATTGTAAGTTGCACTGTAAACAGTGGGTGAGATGAGCTGCAGACGGGTGAGCTGGGGTGTGTGCACTGCGATCGGGGTGAAAATGGGTTGGTGGAGTCATAGGCATAGCACTGTAAATGGGGTCTGTGGGGTTGTATACATGGCGGTTGGATCATAGATGGGGCTGTGGTTGGGTTGTAAATGCATCAGTTGGGGTGTGGACGGGTCGATTGGGGCGTGCCAACACACGGTGGTCGTGGTGAAAATGGGAGGGCAGCACTGTAAATGGGTCGATGGGCTCATAGACACAGCAGTTGGGTCATAAAAAGGCCCATTGCGCTGTAAACATGTCACTTGGGGTGAAAACGTGTGGGTGGTGGCAATGTGGTGCTGTAAATGTGTGAATGGGGTCATGCTAGTAGACACAGCGGTTGCGCCATAGATGGGATTGTTGTGCCATAAACAGGTCAATTGGAGTGTAAATACAACAGTCTGGATGAAAACATGTGGACAGTGCTGTCAATGGGTTAATGGGATGGTAGATATGGCAGTTGCATTTGCAAACATGTTGGTTGTGCTGTAAACGGATGAGTTGAGCTTATAATAAACGGGTGAATTGGGGTGTACACACCCCAGTCAGGGTGGAAACAAGTGGATGTCGCTGTAAACAGGTGGGGGATTCATAGATACAGCGGTTGTGTTGTGAATGGGCTCATTGCATTGTTAACGTGTTAATCGTGCTGTAAACAGGTGAGTGAGTTGAGCTGTAAATGGGTGAGCTAGGGTGTACACACTGTGGTCAGGATGAAAACAGGTTGACAGCGCTGTCAATCATGGGTCTGTGGGGTTGTAGGTATAGCAGTTGTGTTGTAGATCAGCTTGTTGCGCTGTAAACCCATCTGAGTCACTTGGGGTGTAAAGATGGCGGATTGGGTGAATGTGTGGGTGGAACTATAAAACATATAGGTGGTGTTGCAGACACAGTAGTTGGGTCGTAGATGGGACTGCAGCGCCATAATCAGGTTGATTGGGGTGTAAACATGGCAGACCAGGTGAAAATGTAGGGGCAGCGCTGTCAATGGGCTGGTGGGGTCATAGATGGGGACATTGCACTGCACACATGTTGGTTGGGCTGTATACAGGTCGGTTGTGGTGTACATGTGGTGGTCGTGGTGAAAATGGGTAAGCAGCACTATGAGGGGTCATGTACATGGCGGTCATGTCGTAGATGGGGATGTTGTGCTGTAACCATGTCAGTTGCACTGTAAATGGCTGAGTTGGGCTGTAGATGGGTGAGTTGGGGTATATGCACCATAGTTGGGGTGAAAATGGATGGGTGGCACTGTCAACACCGTGTTATTTGTGCTGCAAATGGGTGAGTTGCACCACAGACAGCTGAGTTGGGGGGAGGAGGGTACATACAGTGGTTCGAGTCAGGGTGCAAGCAGAGGGGTGGTGCTATACTAGTAAATTGAGTCGGTTAGGTCGTAGATGTGGTCATCAGTGGTTGCCAGTCATGGAGGCAGGTGGGCAAGATGGCAAGAGCTGAGGGTGAGAGGGAGAGCAGGTGATAGCACTACCTGAAGCAGACGGGGTTGGTAGGGGACCAGGGGGGGACGCGACATGAAGGGGGACAATGGTACTGGAGAGGTGGGGGAACACCAGGTGAGGGACAGAGGGGACGGGGGACGCCAAGTGCGGGGACAGTGCGCAGCCACTGACATCAGTGCAGCAGGGACGGGGACATTTCTGGGGGTTAGACAGCGACCCATGAGGGTAGATAGGTCAAGCCAAGCGAGGCCATGGTTGGCGGACGAGACAAGAGCATTGCGCATGTGTGCGCTGGTGTAGGCCTTGATGGAGATGTCGAAGGGGAGTTGCCAGGTGACGAGATTGAGGGGGAGTGTACCTGGACGTGTTGAGATGTATCTGTTGTGGCTGCCAGTAGGAAGAGACAAAGTGCGCATGCACACGATTGTTTGACGATCAGGATGAGAACTGTGACGAATCATCAGCATACCCCATGAGCCACTGTTCACTTACCAAAACCCCATAAACCAGCAGACAAACCCTTAGAATGATGGGATGGATTCCCATTCGTTGAGCTCAAGGGGGTATAAAAGGGTATTTTGAGCATCAACGATATGGCCACCAGAGCCGAAGTGGCTGCATTGGCAGCAGTGGGAGATGATAGGGAACCTAGAGGGAGGCTGAAGAAGCCACCAGACAGGTTAGATCGTGAGCACTCACGCTCAGAGTTCAGAATGGTGAGATATGCACCTAGTGGTGCTCCAGGTGAACAGGAGTATTCCAGGGTGACGAGAACCTGATGAACCTGCCGAAGAACCTGGAGAATGGGTCAGTAAATATTGCAAGATGATTGGAGCCATAGAAGGAGGAGTACTCACCCAGGATGGCTCGAGGCGACCCAGAACTCAAAGTGGCCGTTGTAGCCGATGTACACAGTGCCCAGAAATGTCCTAAACGAGCACAGCGACAGGATCAACGTGCTATGTCGAGATTTAGGGCCAGGTGGTCAGTTGGGCAAGCTAGGTGAGTTGGAATGAAATAAGGGTGACAGACAGTGCAATGACGACATCGATGGCATTGAAGACACCCCAGTAGGTCCTAGATGCGATGGTGACAAGCACATTGACAGTACGAACATGCTAGGTCAGTATTTGTGCCCAGAGGGTCCAAAGGGCGAGTTGGGCAAATTGCGAGAAAATGGAGGCGGTGAGAAGTGCCACAGCAACAGCTACGGAACTAGGGATGCCCCAGAACGTTGGGAACACGAGCGTGTTGATGGTGGTGGCGAGATGAATGTGCTAGGCCGAGATGTGTGGCCACTGGTTATGCAGCCTGAGGCGAGCGAATCAAGTCAGATAAGGCTGGAGGCGATTGGGACTGCCAGAGCAATGGGGACAGCGCTGGGATCGATGGGAGATGATGTCATAGGTTCTGTTGGTTAGTCCGCCTTTGTGCACATGGATCCGCGACAAGACTTCAATGCACAACATATAGCTGACTAAGCATGATTAGAATGCAACCTGAGGTCTCAAACTGCACAAAAGCCCAAGGAAGGCCACAAAGTGGACAGGGAAAGTTGTAGGAATATATAGAGAGAGAATAATGGCCTTTCTACATAAGCCGTATTTATCCATGTCTATCCGCGATGGGGGCATTTTCAGGGTGTTGATATACATCTGAATATAATCTTACCACAGATGCACATGACTAAGCATAGCTGGGTGAAAGTACTATGTAAAGTGTAACGTTGAAACACTACAAAAGTCCAAGAAAGGCCACAAAGTGGACAGGGAAAGTTGTTGGAATATATAGAAAGAGAATAATGGCCATTCTACATAAGCTGCATTTGCCTGTGTCAATCCGTGACAGGGGCATTTTCAGTGTTGATATACGTCTTACTATGATAGCCTTACCACAGATGCGAATGACTAAGCATAGCTGGAGAAGTACTGTGTAGAGTATAATGTCGAAACAAGGAAGGCCACAAAGTGGACAGGGAAAGTTGTCAGAATATATATATAGAGAATAATGGCCATTCTATATAAGCCACGTTTGCCTGCATCTATCCACGACAGGGGCATTTTCAGGATGTTGATAACCGTCTTATTGCAATAGTCTTACCCCAGATGCGAATGACTAAGCATAGTGGGGGTGAAAGTACTATGTAGAGTGTCAAGTTGAAACGACACAAAAGCCTAAGGAAGGCCACAAAGTGGACAGGGAAAGTTGTAGGAATATATATAGAGAGAATAATGGCCTTTCTACATAAGCCACATTTCTCTGCATCTGTCCGCAACGGGGGCATTATTTCAGAATATCAGGTATATGTAAAACCTATTGTAGTAAGATGTGTAGTAAGATGCATAGTAACCCAATGTTGTGTGATTCGACGTCTGTCAAAAGCGTACCTATGCACATCGGATATACTAGTATTATAAACAACAAGCATAAAAAAGGAATCAGAAGTTGGCAAGCAGACAAGAGTAAACTGGTTAAGGATGCAACATACATGTGGAGTGGCAGAGAGAGAGACCAGGAGGATCATTGCCAAGTGCATGTACACCCGAGAGTGGATAGTAATATGTGTCAGTGTGTCAGATGCAGAGCGATTCAACCTGAAAAACCCAATACTGAGTGGGAGCAGTGTTCATGGAAATGATTGCCAGCAATGCCAGGTTTTCCAGTGTGAGTCAAAAACAAACTCAGAGCACTTTAAAGGAGCATGGCACAAGACAGTTTATGGCTAGAGGAGAGGACGAGAAAACAGGATCTGTGCTGCTACGAGGGTAAGAGTAAATATCTCATGGATGGCTAGTACAACAGCAACCAAATTATCTGGTCGCAAGTTGGATAGACATTAAGTACATTCGCAAAGTGTTCATTTTGAGACAACCCTAACTTCTAACTAACAGGGGGTTCCCCCCTGAACCCCCCCAAGAAGCAAGATAAACAATAACTCTAAATTTTAACTGAATGAGGGTACCCCCATACCCCCTGAACCTAATCAAACTAACAGGGCTTCGCCCCCCTCCCTTGCTTTGCTCGGGGGGTCCCCCAAATCTAACCAACTGAACCTATCTAGTGCGAGCTGCATATAGATGACTAATCATGTGGTAAGATGTGTGGTAAGTTCTAATTGCTTGACCCAGAAATGACAAATCATACCTAATAAGGAAAGTACAAAAGATGGGGGAGGGTGCAGAAATGTTCGAAACAACATCAAATCCCAGGAATGCCCACAACATGGACAACGAAAGTTGTTGGGGAGGCCAATAGCTAAATCTGTATGATTTAGTTAACCCGCATTTTGCCACATTTACCCGCAATGAGTTAATCTTTGATATTGACTAGAAAGGATGAAATATATTCATAGAAATTGAATCTGGCAGTACAGGTTAGAATTGGCCACAGATATGTTGCCAGGGTACCCATGGGGTATATTGGACAGCACAACATTGAGGGGTTCTTTGTTAAATCCATTTGCGATGTTGTCATCTTTAAAATAGAGTAAATTTTGAATATCTCAAGCAAGAATTAATTGCCAAGGGATGTAAGGGAGGGAAATGTAGCTGCATATATGCGCCATGCATCACACACCATGAATATGGACTGGTGCTCCATGCTGGCCCACCAATTTGAACATTATATCCTGAGGTTACACATATTTGCATTTTTACTATGACTAATAAGGAAATCATTGTGGCCGGTCACATGATCCTGGGAGTATAAGGTTTCACCCAAAAATAGAATCGGATGATTTGGACCATGGTAAGCTGGCCAAATTCACAAAACAAATCTATTCCAGCAATAGGGCATTGCCGGAAGGGCCTGCTATCAGGCACAGGATAACTCACTGTTTGAAGATCATCCGCCGAGGAGTGTGTCAGGGGAGCCGCGAATGATACGCGCCAGTCTGAGTGTCTTTCCAACCCAGTTGATGATGAAGCTTTCATGAGTGAAGTCAGTTGTGGTGGTTTGAGTACAATGAGTGACCCACAATATGTGGCATAACATGGCATTTACAATAGACACAGTAGCATCAACGACTGCATTGTAAGCTTAGTCACTTCGCGTTATCCACGTTCCACGCATCTCACTTGTTCACTCCCTATAACCAACCACCGTCATCACTGCGATTCCCTTCCCCCCATCATGTCTACCAGAAAATCACCCTCCCCTGCTGCCGACATTATTCAAAATGCCACCAGTGCAATCAACGACGCACTCGGTCGCTTGAGCAAAGTCGATGGCGAAATTTGGATTTTGGTCTGTAAAAAGATCCTACATTCTCTGGTGAGTTGTATTCAGTTCTCGCATGCGTGTCACACAGCTAATGGTGCTTAGAAATGTGTCACAGATTTGATTGGTTCACAGCCCAATATTGCGCTCTGCATACCAGATGTCGTCATCGCTGCCTCCCTCGAAATCAGAGACATCGACTACATTAACGGTCTACTGGTAAATCACCACTGGCCACACTGGGATCGTGTCAAGAACCCTCCTTCTGATATCAAGTCGCACCTGTGGTATGCCATTGGCCGTGGGCCCTTGGTTCTGAAATCGTTTGGGCTGGAGATGAGCCCATGGGAGCCTAAACAGAGGTGGGACAAGGGAAAGCAAAAGGCAATTGAAGACAGGTGAGTTCTCAAATCCACTGTTTCAATATACATTAATTAACAATCAGTTTCTGACATTCTAGTGTGCCAAACGCTCCCACCACCATACCAGAAACACATCCTCAATCGAATGAACGCGCCACTACTTCCATTGCCATTCACAAGATTCGTGTTATCAGCCCTGTCTGCCATCAGGATGTCCCTGACCATACTGTCAAGAGTGAGGAAGACAACAGCAGGAGTCACTTCCTTGTACGCTTGAAAATGCCAATGTGGACTTGCAGACGCACTTGTCTAGCACGAGCACCACCTTTCAATGCTACCATCCCTGCCAGCGTCATGCCGAATGATTCAGCCTGTGAGAACTGCGAGCGGCGTGAGGTCATGTGCTACCCCTGCACGAAACATGGGGTATGCACAGAGTGCAAACGATTAAAGGTGAAGTGTAGTCTCGCTGTCTCAGGTGCCGCCCCTGGGTCTCAGGCCATATCTTGTGCCCATTCTAGCTCTGGTGGCCATTTTTGTTCCAGCTCCCACACGCTAAGGGCGCATTCCTTTACTGCCCAGTCGGTTCCACGAACAGTCACACCACCGGAGTCAGAAGCCTCACGTAAAGTGTCAAAAAAGTGTTGCTGTAGCCCATTTGCCAAGGGAGATGTCAGATCCTCAACTAGCATGCAAAAATGCCAATGATTGTGACATAAGTTATCTTATCATATGATACTCCTAGCTAAATACTCTTACAGCATATGTACTCGTCCCGCCTGACATCCACAAGCTTGCAACTGAGTCCATGATTCTTCATAAGGACCTGGAGAAAGTCTTCCACCACATTGAGGACCTCCTGCAAGAAATGAAAGACCTATGCAACAAAGTGTTGAGCAATCGGCAGACGATAGAGACACTTTGCCACAACGTCGCTGGGCCATCAGCGCTCATTTCCAGTTCACTCAGGAATGTCACCATGGTCAACGGCGACATCGACGAATTATTGGTGAGGTCTAATGAAGTGGAAGAGGGGTCAACATGTGCTGCAGAGGTGTTATAAGTCCGATTCATATGATCTGTGCACTCCTTAGTTCCCGAGTCTTTATGTGTAATCGGCCAGACTTTCCGCCCCGTTTCACTGATGCCCTCCTTCTTTTTCCCCATATTGTATGTCTCTATTCTATGTACCGATTTTCCCTTTCCTCGGCATGTACTATGTAGTTCTCTATTCTAGCAATCAACATGTGCTCATGTCAGTGTGGTTTCTAGCGAACCTGATACAAGAAAGATCCCATCAGCCCAGCATGCCTTCAACATGCCCAGTGTGTACCGATGCTGGCAGTACCTCAACGGGTGTTTGAAGATTCTGGAAACTGTCTGGAGTGCTCAGCATCATACAACTGACACTGAAACAAGGATCCATCAGTGTGCCATAGCGGGCAGGAGCTTGACATGCTAAGGTTGGCGTTGTGCGCAACCATCCTATATCATGTGCAAAAGCGTTACTTTTGCATGGCGAGTAGAAACAATCAAAATCAATTCAGAGCAGAGGGAAAATAAAAATGTAGCTTATAGGAAGGGCAAGTAAAATGTCAATATATATTTCTCATTGAACAGCATGTGAAGTAAAATCGTGTATCAATATATTTTGAATTTTTGGTGAGACCTGAATGGTGGGTACGCGGTCCAAGTCCGGTAGAAAGCCAGCTGCAGCAAAGCAGTGCCATTGTATGTGCTGAGGCAGCTTCTGAAGTGGAGATGGCCAATCTTGCAGTAGCATGTGAAGCAAAGTGGGGAAGGTATCTGGACGGAAACCATGGAGTTGAGCAGGTGGAAAGTAATAGAGAGGAAGTAAAGTTATTGGTGTGTTGAAATTCTTGCTTGAATGTTGAATAGACTGTACATACACACTGGTAGCCTGTCATTCAGCCCTGTGATCAGACTCAGAAGTCCAACTCACAGTTTGGATGATCCATGCCGATTTGTTGAAAATGGACTCGGAGATAACCTAATGGACCCAGGCTGAATGAGGACTCAAATATTGAGGATATGAGAATAGAACAACTGGGAAAGGATGCCTATGTGGACTCAGGCATGCTAAGACAGTCCATCGACCCTGCTAAATATAAATTCCTTATGTCGATTGATCCGAAACTCTCCGTGACGAACCCCAATTATGTGCTCTGGAACACAAGCATATACCACGTGCTACACATGGTATCCCTCCACAGCTATCTCGACCCAGACTTCCACCCTTCCGACATCATAACCAACTGGCCGCAAAACATTGGTTGGGAGCATACCAACAACCTCATCTGCATGATCCTGACATCTCGCATGGAATCCAAGGCATCACAACAACTCGGGCACTTTATTCGTGCATCGGACATGTGGAGCAAAGCTCAGAAACTTTATGCAGGTACTATGATGATGGATTGGACCCTCACCATCACCCGCCTCATTACCACTCCCTACAATGATGGTGAAGATGCTGTAGACCATATTGCCAAGATGAAGGGACTCCGTCGCAACCTCATTATGATGTGCCATGATATTGCTGACAATCTATTCACTTGCTTCCTATGCATCTCCATGCCGTCCGCATGGAACTACGTCTTCTCTGCCTTACCTGTATGCTACACATCTGCCGAAATTGAATGTCATATCCGTGATGAATATGGCATTCACAATACACAAACCACAGCATCGTCATTTCAGGCAAAGAAAACTGGAAGGGGGGGAAATAAAAAGGGCATGGACAACATGTACTGCACGTACCACCGATCGTCAAGCCATCACATGGAGGACTGCCGTGTGAAATTGAGCCACAAAGACAAGGGCGAGAAATTAAAGGAGTTGGATAAGAAGAAAAAGGACAGGGGTAGAGTGAACGAAGCCAAGGGAAAGGTGAAGACTAAGTCCAATGCTGAGTCCAACCCAACCACACAAAACGAGTGAACCAAGCAGTCGTCAATAACGACAGTCAACCCGACTCGCAGCGCTCGGACTTGGACCTATCCAGCTACCTCACATGTGCCAACCCCTCTCACTCCCGCTTCAGCTGGATCCTCGACGGCAGATCCACAAATCACATCTGTACAGAATGCTCCACCTTTGCCACATTCACTCCAACCACCGACTTGATCAAGGGTATTGTCAAAGATGGTCCTGAACTCCAAGTCCTTGGGACCGGCACAGTACTCATTACAGTATCAGTGCAGGGCAAACCAGACCATACAGTGAAGCTCGTAAACGTGAGCCACTGCTCCAATGCCCGTGACAACCTCATGTCGGAAAGCCAGATGGACAGAAAAGGGATGGAGATCATCAAATGTGGGGGTAAACTCACTATCACAAAGGCCAATGGCGAAATTGTTATGGAAGGCCACCTCCGCAGCAACCTCCATGAGATCCACAGTGCGATCGCACCACCTCCCTCCCACTGTGATGTTGCATTCACCACTCAGTCACAACCCAACCTTGATCTCTGGCATGCCCACTTTGGCCATATCAACCTCAAACGCCTCCAGTACCTTGACTGACACAATTTGGTCACCAGAATGGACCTTCGATGCAAAGGAGACCTATCTCTGTGCAATGGCTGTGCCAAGGGCAAGCACCATCAGGCACCTTTTCCCTATACTGCCTCAAACCAGGCAAAGAAGACAATTGAGCACTTCCATATGGATTTACAAGGTCCATCCATTCAAGGATACACCTACACCATCAGTATTGTCGACAACCACAGCCGAAAAGGCTGGAAGGAATTCCTATGCCATAAAGACGATGCTGCCTCATTCATCAAATCTCTAGTCCAGCGTCTTGAGACTTTCACTGGACAGAAAGTAAAATTCATCCAATCTGACTGTGGGGGAGAATTTCTTGGCACCAAACTCAAGTCCTATTTCAGGGAAAAGGGGATTACACATGAGCTCACTGCTCCTTATACACCACAACAAAATGGTGTTGCCAAACAATTCAACTAGACTATGCACGAGAGTGCACTCGCGATGCTCATGGATGCTGAATGTTACAATTCTTTCCATCATTATACAATTCTCGCTTTAACTTCGTCTCTATTTTCTTCCTTGCTGACTCCTTCACAGTAAACTATGGTTTCACCTTTCATTCGTCAGCAAGCTTACGATTACTTTCCTTCTGTCCAACTCTTCGGACTTCTATAACTGACTCACTACATGAGTCATACTTACTCCTTATTCTTTACTCTTCAACAGAGTTCTGTCCGCTTCCATCGCATTCTGCGATGTTCTTTCATTTACCCTTTTACTTCCTCTTTCCTTTCGTAGCCATGGTCCGTGCTAGCCTCTCTCGACATATATAAACCACACTAGCACGAACTGTACTCTTTAACTTTGAGCTCCGCAATTCTACACTAGATTTGCCTCTCAGTTCGTCGACTTCGGTCCCCAGTCCCTCAGTCCCAACAAAGGCCTCTCTATAACAAAGCCTTCCTCAAGTCCTAGTCCTCGTCCTCATCCTCGTCCTAGTCACCTTGCGAATACGTGCAAGCTTACCCGGCCCACACGTAACAAAAGCTCAAAGTTAACTTCTGAACGGCCACTACTATCGTGAGCCGTATCATCTCTCACTCTGTCTTCGAGAACTCCCAGAGCGTCGAGAACAACACCTCGACATCCTCCTCCAGTAATTCCAGAATCGTCTGACGACGAAGACCTCTCGGAACACTCAGACGAAGACGAAGACAATGAAGAAACTTCGCCAGTAACCCCAGTACAACCGCCACTTCAAACCCTCGCACCTGCTCAACCCTCGCCTCGATCCCCTATCGCTGTGTTACCAATGACTAATCGACCCACCGAGTTACGACTCAACGCTCCTCAGGAGTTTGATGGAGCTTATGCTGAATACCCAGGATGGTATAACAATGTGGTGTTCTATCTCAGCACCAACTCCGAGATTTACAACAACGATGCTAAGCAAATCGCTTTCGCTCTTTCCTACATGAACAAGGGATCAGCCAAGAGTTGGGCAGCCACGTTCCGTGTCAGCTGCGTACAAAATGACGGAACTCTCAATATGGGAACATGGGCCTCTTTCACCGCTAAGCTCAACAAAGCGTTCAAACATCATGACGTCGTCAACCAAGCGATTGGATGGCTGTCTACCAAAAAGATGGTCTTGAATAAAGGCGTGTTCACTCCCTCTCTCAGCCTCTATACTACCGAATTCCAGACCAACGCTGCATGTGCCAGCATCAGCGACCACAACGTCCTAATCGGCTATTACTCCGCTGGAATCCCCTCCAACCTTATGATGCGTATCATGACTATGGACCCGGTACCGGATTCAATCGACAAATGGTACGAGAAGGCCACATCCTTCAACGCGGCCTGGGATAGAGTCAGAGAAATCAAAGTGCGTACCTCCCACACATCCGCTCCTGTCTCACGTCCGTTCTCTTTTCCTCGCAAAGATCCGAACGCCATGGAAGTAGATGCAACTACCGTCACCAGACCGCCCAGACTCACACCAGAATCACGCAAAGAATGCCAAGAATGTGGACTCTGCTTCAAATGTCGTCTCCCAGGTCACTCAACCAATAAATGTAAGACCCGCTTTGTCAATACTAAAGCCACATGGAGAGAAAAGAAGCAGGAAGATGTTGATGTAGTCGTGAAAAGAACCGACGAAGAAGAGACCGGACTTGATGGAATGTGACGACGAAGACGACGAAATCCTCGTCAACAAGATTCAGTCTTTTTAAAAGGAGAGTCTGTACCGACGTCAGCCTCTCCTTCCCATAAGTACTCGCCTGTAAAATCCAA
>JBBPJJ010000180.1:0-30651 GCA_038088635.1 Veloboletus limbatus
TTGTCTCTCACTTGCCTTCAAGTTGGATAATGTTTAATGGACTGATACTCATTGCGTGCTAGGCAATGAGGTCATCACTGATGGTGACCGTGACAATATTTGTGCATTCAAACTAAAGATCATGTCTGTTATGCCATGCCGCATATACAATCATATGCGCCAATCATTTCAACACAAAATGGCTATTGACTCCGAATGGATCATACTACGCCATGTTGCCCTGTTAGCAGGCATTAAACAATGCAACATTGATTGTTGTGTCAATTCATGTATCGCTTACATGAAACAGTTTGTTTACCTGAAGAGTGCCCCCACTGTAGGGAACCATGTTATACAGTCATCCCCCGGCAGTTGCAACAACCCCAGCAGTTGCGACAATTCTAATTTACATGCCGCATATGCTTTGCTTACATCCCACTACACATTATATACTTAGGAGTGACAATAGACAACAGTATAGATGGGTCAAATCGAGTGTGGCAGCCTCTGATGTTATTCTGATTCCAAAATATATGCTGTCAAGCATGCTTTCTAGCATTTGTGGCTCGTGATTTGAATTGATCTAATGCATACATACATAGACATATGACAGCACATCATAGTAACCTGTATGTGGTGTATATCTAGTGTCTTTAACATATTGTGGTGTGCCAGAGCAATGCCAGTCTGAGGGCAGACCATGAGGGTTGTCAATTATCTTATCATAATTGATGAAGCAAGATATACCAAACAAGGTAAAGTCTCTATTGCAAACATTTTGTGCAGAGTCCGAGTTGTGGAGGGCAGAAATACTACAGTCCACACAACAAAGTATGGTTGGCCAGGCAAAATCCAAGTCGCGAAAGATCTATATCACTACAGCTCATCAAGAAGATGCTATTTCTGAAGCCATTAACCGCTACAGTACAAGCGTAACAAAGCCGAAGAAAGAGAGACAAAGTCTATAAATGATTTGCAGGGAGGTTCAGGCAGAATTGAGGACAAAGCTAAAGGACAATAACATAGCAATCCACTGTGTTGCTGGTTGGAATGTTTTCCGACCGTCTTCATGGACAGTTGGCTGCTCAGCAAGATAAGCAGCAGAAGAAGAAAACAGGTCATCTCAATGCCGATGGACTACCAAAACTACTCACAGGTGATGAGTTTTTCCAACGTGTTGAAAAACACGAGGAGAATGCCTGCACTGAGGCAGCTGCACAAGAACAACGGAAGAAACAGCGGGAAGAGCGGTCAACAGTCCTAGACGCATGGAAACAAGCAGAGAAGGAGAGAATACAGAGGAATGACACACAACGAGAAGCTCATTGAGCAGCGATGGAGCTCTTGGCTGAAGAGACTGCCCATGCCAAAGAAGAGGGCCAACGACCTGTCTTGAAGAAGCCAAAGCAAGGAAAGATTGAGGGTGCAATTCCAAAGCCAAAATTTGGCAGTGGCAAGGTTGAGGAGATGGATATTGTTGAAGAAGAGCCCACATCGGACGTTGAGGGCATGGAAAGTGATGGTGGGAGTGCAGAAGAGCTGTGACGGCTGCCGATAAGCATGAGTCAATAGTAAGCGAGGAATCTGATGTGATTTCCCTTTTTGGGTGCTGATGCAGTTGAAGGGGAAAACAAGATAAGGCCACATTTCACAATTTCACCCATCGCACCTCTACAACACTTCTGATTTGTAAAATAGTAACACAAATCACCACACTTTTATTTCAGTAACATATTCTAGTTATTTTATCATAGCAAAAGTTTATTGTTGTTGAGTGGGAACTGGATAGAATTTGGTTGTCGCAACTGCTGGGGGATGACTGTACCTGTAGTTGGAAGCTGAGGAGGGTTTTTAGCTATCCTCTCCTCATACCATGTCTTCAAGCATTTTTCCATAATCCGAAAACCACACGACTACTCTCATATCATGCTCAATACAAGCAATCAGCAGATCACATATGCGATGTCTTCGATGGCTCATGGTATAACACTTTGTGACACTCAAAAGTCATAATTGATGGTGTTGAGCACGCATACAAATATTTTGCTGGATAGCATGACATTGTCCTGGGTCTTGCAGTTGACAGTTACCCCCTATTCAAGTGTCACAGAGGCTACTCCAATCCTACTTCAGAACTTCAACCTCCCCCCACAAACTCATACCAATCTATTCAACTTAATATGTTGTGGAGTCACTCCCAGACCCCACCAACTGAAGGACCTTGAATTATTTCTGGCTCCACTTGACAATGAACATGCAGTACTTGCTGATAGAGTATGGAGTTTTGACACAACAACACTTAGCTATTTCAATCTTCACGCATACATGATATTCATTAACAGTGACATTGTTGCCATTGAGAAATTACTCAACATCAAGGGCCATAATGCTTTACATTCTTGTCACTTGTATAACATATGCTGATTCATCATAACTGACCATCAATGGAACCATGTGACCTACCTCTTCGCATTCACGAAGAGTCTCTTACTACTCTTTCTCACCTCAATACTGCACCATTACTGCCACTACCAAGAAAAATAAGAATGAAATCTCAAAGCTCAGTGGGGTTGGTGGTTGTTCTGCACTTAATTGTGTGGATTCTATTGATTACACAAACTCTTTTCCATGGGAATGGATACATCTGTTACTAGAGAATGTTCTTCCAATGCTCATTGACTTATGGACTGGTGGATTTAAAGGTCTTGATGAGTGTTGCCCCTCCTCTGGCTAATAGCTGACTTGAGTTGGAGCTGAGCCGCTGGCCTAGCCAAGCTGTGTAAAGTCAAGCCATAATATAAAGTTGACTCAGCTTGGCTTGCTGAGTCATGACTCCTGGCCTCAAGTCAACTAGTCAGCCAAATATCTTGTTAATTGTTCACAATGTTGGTACAGACCATACAGTAACTACAGTTATTACAATACAGATAGAATACTATATTGAGAGCACTGTTCCATGACATGCTGATTAGTGTCAATTGTTGTGGTCCATATAGTTATGACTCAGCATCTGCAAACTACTTAGGTACTGTGTAAAACTGTCCAGTATACTACAGTTAGTCACAGTTGTCACAGTGTTACATATAGGTCCCCCTTTGTACAGCTGCACTACAGTGCTGTGACAGCACTATACGAAATCAAATGACTGTATAAAGATTTAATTTGGTCACCGGTATGTTGACATAACTTTAATTAGCAAGTCCTTTGACAACGCGGCTGGGTTCTCATGCTTCTCAGTGCCTACATAGTGCCATACAGTGATGTTGTGACTGCTTAGCTGTGTACAGAAACATACAGTGACTCCATAAACTGTTGCAATGCCTAACCTGGATGTGGTGTGCAAAGCACACCACAACCACCTATGGGAATTTCGCTTAACTGTGGGTAAATAAAAGATGGCCCTTGCTCTTGGATACACAATGGTCTCTTAGTCAAAATATCTGGCCCAAGGGATGATGAGATATAGCCATTTTGAAACAGTCATGTCATTGCAACACTTTATGTACTTTTCATTATAAGAGGAAATTAGTATTTGGTATAGCCTCCTTTTGCCTTGAGCACTGCCTGAATCCTTCTAGGCATGCTTTCAATCAACTTCTGACACTCCTCTACTGGTATTTTGTTCCACTCCACTGCTACTCTCTCCCATAACTCCAAGATTCCATTAGGAGGGTATTCATACTCTGCAAGTCTCCTCTTGAGGTAACTCCAGGCATGTTCTATGGGATTAAGGTCAGGAGACTGTGCAGGCCATACCATGGTATGGAATGGATCTTCTAGCCACTTCTTGACCTTCCTACAGGTATCCTTTGGGTCATTATCTTGCTGAAAGATAATATCAGGAGGGTTGAGGTCAAAATATTGAAGGGAATCTTGAAGTTCATCCTTCAACATTTGAAGGTATAGGCCCCCATCTATCCTCCCATCAATCTTGGTAGCATATCCGACACCCTTCCAAGTCATACAGCCTCACATCATCAAGGAACCCTGTTATGTGTGGGCTGGGTAGACTTGCATGTATCTGCAAGGTGACTAGGACTGGGACAAAGACTAGGACTAGGACTAGGAGGGCCTCTTTGGAGTAACCTTTGCTGGGACTAGAGGACGAGGAGACCAAAGTCAACGAGTTTGCTAGGCAAGACTAAGCGTAGTATTGCGGAGCTCAAAGTTAGAGAATACAGGTCATGCTAATGGGGTTTATATACCTGCAAGAAGCAAGCATGGACCAAGACTAGAAAGGAAAAAGGACAAGAAAGAATAGAGATAAAGAATGGTATGGAATGCGATTGAAATGGAAAGAACCCTGTTGAAGGGTGGAGATTAATGAGGCTATGTATGACTCAGTCAGGTGAGTCATTGGAAGGCCGAAGAATCGGAGAGAAAGAAATGTATGTAATCTTGATGATGAGTGAAAGGTGAACCCGTAGGTTACTGTGAAGGAGTCATCGAGAAAGGCCAAAGAATTGGAGAGAAGAAAATGTATGTGAGAATAGAGTAAAACGTAACATTATCCCCCCAGTACGTCTCAAGTCACCGATGAGAGCCAGTCTTGAGGGACACATAGGCAATGGAAAGATCTAAAGATCAAGGGCATAGGTCCCCGGGGAGCCAGTGACGTTCACATAGGCGATATCATCCCAAACGTCATTGACATGGGATTCAGTATCGGGGAGAGGAGAAATGGGGGAGACAGTACAACCATGGCAAGGGGGGAGAAATGAACAGTCAGCTGTGAGGAAAGACCTGGAAGGGAGTGTTGTGTCACGGAAGAACCTGAGGACGAGGATGACTGTGTGCGACGGGAAGAATGGGAATGAGGGCGATTTGGACAGCAGACCTGGGCATGGCCTGGGGCCCACACATGGCAGAGCGGACATTGGTATTGGGGGCACTGGGCGCGACAATGACCTAGTTGACAGCATTTGAAGCACGCTTCGGAATACCAGGGATGGTTTGGAGGGAGGATCAGTCAGCCGCCTAGTCCTGCTAGCCATGCGTCAGTATGGGTGAGGAAAGCTTCGACAGCTGGGTCGAGGGGAGAGGAGGAGGCACTGGGGGTAGAATGAGATGAATATGGTGGTGGATGAACCTTTTGTGTGAGAGTGAACTCCCGTGTGTATTGTTTGATTTCAGCGAGAAATTCACCGAAGTGAAGTTGGTATCCCATGGTGACAAGGGCTCCTTGTAAATGGTTACGAATATGTCGAAGGACTCCCATGATAAGGGTTACGTGGGTGTCAGGGTTGGTGGAGTTATGTCAGACGATGAGGTCAATGCGCTCGGTTTCTATCAAGGCTTTGTAGAGACCAAGGAGGAGGGACCTGTTACGATTCATCTTTGTTCTCTTGTTCCACTCTTTGTTCTTGCTTTATCTTTTCTATCTTGATGACCTTTCCATGGTAACCCACAGGTTCACCTTTCCCTCGTCATCCTGATTACATTTCTTCTTTCTGATTCCTCGGCCTTCGATAGCTGACTCACTAACTGAGTCATATGTAACTTCAACAATCCTTACCCTTCAACAGGGTTCCTTCCGCTTCCTTCGCATTCCCTATTATTCCATAATGTTCTTTTACTCATCTCTTTTTACTTCCTATCCTTTCTTAGTCTTGGTCCGTGCTTGTCTCTCCCAAAGTATATAAACCATACTAAGCACGACCTGTACTCCTTAACTTTGAGCTCCGCAATTCTATCCCTAGTCTTGCCTCTCAGTTCAATGAACCCCAGTCCCACAGTCCCAGTAAAGGCCTCTCGATAACGAAGCCTTCCTCAAGTCCTAGTCCTCGTCCCTAGTCCTCGTCACCTTGCGGATACGTGCGAACCTACCCAGTCCACACGTAACAAAAGCTCAAAGTTACTCTCTGCACAGCCACTATTATCATAAGCCGTATCATTCCTCACTCTGTCTTCAAGTACTCCTAGAACATCGAGAACAACTCCTCGACATCCACCCCCAGTTATCCCAGAATCGTCTGATGACGAAGAACTCTCAGAAACCTCAGACCAAGACGAAGATAACGAAGAAACTTCGCCAGTAACCCCAGTACAACCATTACCTCGATCCCTAGCACCTGCTCAACCTTCGCCTCGATCTCCTATCGCCATACTACCAATGACTAACTGACCCACTGAATTACGACTCAATGCTCCCCAGGAGTTCGACGGAGCGTATTCCGAGTACCCGGGATGGTACAACAACGTGGTGTTCTATCTTAGCACCAATTCTGAAATTTACAACAACAATGCTAAACAAATCGCCTTCGCTCTGTCGTACATGAACAAGGGATCAGCCAAGAGTTGGGCAGCCACATTCCGAGTCAGCTGCATACAAAACGATGGCACTCTTAACATGGGTACATGGGCTTCTTTCACCGCTAAGCTCAACAGGGCATTCAAACATCATGATGTCGTCAACCAAGCCATTGGATGGCTTTCCACAAAGAAGATGGTCTTAAATAAAGGCATATTCACCCCTTCTCTCAGCCTCTACACCACCGAATTTCAGACAAACGCTGTGCGCGCCAGTATCACAGACCACAATGTCTTGATCGGCTACTTCTCCACTGGAATCCCTTCAAACCTTATGATGCATATCATGACCATGGACCCAGTACCAGACTCGATAGACAAATGGTACGAAAAAGCCGCATCATTCAATGCAGCATGGGACAGAGTTAAAGATATCAAAGCGCTTACCTCTCATACGTCCGCTTCAATCTCACGTCCTTTCTCTTTTCCCCGCAAAGACCCAAACGCCATGGAAGTCGATGCAGCTACTGTCACAAGACCGCCCAGACTCACACCAGAATCTCGTAAGGAATGTCAAGAACGAGGACTCTGTTTCAAATGTCGTCTTCCCGGTCACTCGGCCAATAAGTGCAAAACCCGCTTCGTCAATACCAAAGCAACTTGGAGAGAAAAGACGCAGGAAGATGTTGATATAGTTGTGAAAAGAACTGACGAAGAAGAGACGGGAGAAATCCCGGACTTGATGGAATGTGACGACGAAGATGACGAGATCCTCGTCAACAAAGTTCAGTCTTTTTAAAAGGAGAGCCTGTATCGATGTCAGTCTCTCCTTCTCACACTAGGAACTCGCCTGTACAATCTAAATCCAAGAAATCATTATTCATAACTACCATGCTATCAATCTCTGCGAGTACAAAGAAAACCGTCGTCACCACTGCCCTCATAGACTCAGGAGCACATATCAACTGCCTCAACTGGGGGTTTGTCTGAAAGAATCAGATCCCTTGCACCCGATTACCAAAACCAATCCCTGTCAAAAACGTCGATGGATCTCTAAACGTCAAAGGAACCATCCATTTCACCGCCGATCTCTACGTTACTATCGGACATACTACCAATAAAGTTCTTTTCCATGTTATGGGATGTGGCAATGATCGTATCATCCTCGGATTTCCCTGGCTTCAATAGGAAAATCCAATTGTCAACTGGAAACGGAATCACCTGCAGCTAAGACCCGAAACCAACCGATCAGATGATCTCACCACTGAAATCAAGAATCATGCCCAGGAAACTTGACAAGCCCCAGGATATTACAAGAATGAACCTCACCCGGTACACCATGCCTCGATAACCCACGAATTCGATAAACGACTATATGACTACCTCGAAACAAACAATGAAGATTTCCTTCGACCCGAAGATTTCACCAAGAAAGCGGTGACATCTTATTGCATCAATCACGTCATCAAGGGAGATCAACGTTACCTAACTCCACAATGCGTATCAACTGCTATGGTAAAAGCTTATACCACGTCAACAGATCTAGCCATACAAAACCTGGCTCACAAACCGAAAGTAACCCTTCCACCGGCGTATCAAGACTATCAACAGGTGTTTTCCGAGGTCGCGGCCAAAACCTTACCACCGATTCGACCATATGATCATGCAATCAACTTGAAAGATTCCTTTACACCAAAGATCGGTAAACTCTATCCGTTATCTACTGACGAAACCAAAGCAGCCAATGATTTTATCGATGAACATATTAAATCCTGCAAAATCCGTCCCTCAAACTCCCCGCAAGCCTCACCATTCTTTTTTGTCAAAAAGAAGGATGGTAAACTCTGCCCCTGCCAAGATTATCGTTACTTGAATGACCATACCGTCCGGGATGCGTACCCCCTACCACTCATCACAGATCTAATCGACAAACTCAAAGCGGCAAAACATTTTACCAAGTTTGACGTATGATGGGGGTATAACAATGTTCGAATCAAAGACGGTGACCAATGGAAGGCAGCATTCATCACGCATCGAGGCCTATTTGAACCCATGGTTATGTTCTTTGGCATAACAAATTCCCCCGCCACCTTTCAATGGTTTATGAACGACTCATTTCGGGATATGATCGCAGAAGGATGGCTGGTCATTTATATGGACGATCTACTAATTTATTCCCCAGATGAGGAAACTCACGAACGCAATACCAAACATGTTCTCCAACAAATGACCGACCTCGACTTGCATCTCAAATTAGAAAAATGTGTCTTCGATACCTCAGAAGTTGAATACTTAGGGATGGTCGTCAAACCCGGTCAATTAGCTATGGACCCCGTCAAACTAGACGGCATATCTACCTGGAAGACACCAACCACTCTTAAGGAAGTCTGTTCTTTTCTTGGTTTCGCTAACTTCTATTGTCGTTTTATCCATGACTATTCCACTCTCGCTCATCCACTGATTGATCTCACGAAGAAAACAGTCCCGTGGGCTTGGACCCTGGCCTGTCAAACCGCTTTTGACTCACTAAAAATGGCTTTCATGACGAAACCCGTTCTTCAACTCCCCAATGTCTCCAAACCTTCTGCTATCGCCACCGATGCTTCCAAATGGGCAACCAGCAATATTCTTTTGCGAGCTGATGCTAATGGGGATTGGCACCCCTGTTCCTATCTCTCCCAATCCTTTGCACCCGTGGAACGAAATTACGACATCCATGACCACGAACTTCTTGCCATCCTGCGTGCCTTGCGCGCCTGGCGCCATTATCTTATTGGTTCCCCCAACCCCATTCAGGTCTTTACTGATCATAAAAATCTCACTTACTTTCGACAGGCTCAATTGCTCAACCGTTGACAAGCTCGCTGGCTGTTGGATCTCCAAGACTTCGATCTTCGCATCGACCACGTCCCTGGCAAATTACTTGCTGGACCTGACGCTCTCTCCTGACGCCCCGACCACACCCCCACTGACGACACCTCCGATAATGCTGACGTCACTCTCCTCCCCGATTCTCTCTTTGTTAACCTCATAGACACTGCCCTTGATCGTCAAATCCGCCAAGCCTCCGTCTCCAATCCCATCATCCTTGACTGGCTACACCCCAGGCCTCTGCCTGGTTCTTCTGCCTCCCATATCCCATCAGACTGGTCCTTCGATGGGGGTAAACTGTTTTATCAGGGGCACTTGTATATTCCCTGTGACAATGCTCTCCGGCGTTCCATTGTGTCCGGGTGCCACGATCATGAGACGGCAGGACACCCGGGCTACCTGAAGACTTGCCAGCTCGTCGCTGCACGATACTGGTGGCCTGGTTTGGCGCAGTATATCTGTCGTTATGTTGCTGGCTGTGCCATCTGTCAACGGAACAAGGTTAACACCCATCCCTCCATGCCTCCTCTCCTACCCATCCGTTCCGCCTGCACTCGCCCTTTTCAGCAGGTCTCTTGCGACCTCATCACCGGTCTCCCATCTGCCGGCGGTTTTGATGCTCTGCTGGTCGTGGTCGACCATGGCCTTACGAAGGGGGTAATTCTCTGTCCCACCACCACAACCGTCACTGCCGAAGGCATCGCTTCACTATTCTTTACCCACGTTTTCACCCGGTTTGGTCTTTATGAAAGGATCATCTCCGACCAAGGTCCCCAATTCACTTCCTCCTTCGCCAAGGAATTAGGAAGACTCCTTGGTTACAAACTTGCTATTTCCACCACTTATCACCCTCAAACGGACGGCGAAACGGAACGTGTGAACCAGGAGGTGGAAACTTATTTATGGATCTTTTGTGGGAATGAACCCGCGACATGGGCCAATCACCTTGCAATGGTGGAATTCGCGCATAACCACCGTCCCCACTCGGTCACCGGAAAATTGCCATTCTTTCTCATGATGGGTTTTGAACCCCAAGCTTTGCCAACAGTCATTCCATCATCTGATCTCCCAGCTGTCAACCAGTGAATATCACTTCTCACGGCAGCACGAAACGAAGCCCTCGCTGCTCACAAACTCGCTAGACAAACTATGGCAGCAAGGTCTAAACAACGGTTTACTTCGTTCAAATTGGGAGAAAAGGTATGGTTAGAAGCAAGAAACCTAAAACGCCTCGTAGTCAATCCCAAATTCACTGCAAAACGAGAAGGACCATTCGTCATTACCAAGGTTTTCTCACCAATCACGTATCAACTGTGCCTCCCAAAGACGTGGAAAATTCATCCTGTGTTCCACGCTTCCCTCCTGTCTCCTTATCATGAAAATGACACTTACGGAACGAACTTCCCACAACCACCACCGGAGTTAATAGATGGGGAAGAAGAATACGAAATAGAAGAGATCCGACGCCATCGTGGTTCCACAGCACACCGCTCCTTCCTGATCCGATGGAAAGGGTACACAGCAGAAGAAGACTCGTGGGTTCCCAAGCGGAACTTGAAACATTCCGCAGCACTGCTAGCCGAATATAAAAGATGACATAAACTCTGAAAACCTCCATCCTTTCTTCCCTTCAATTTTATGTTTGACTTTGTTCCAAAAGAAAAACTCTCCCATTTTACCTTTCGATTTCGCTACAAAGTCTCTAGTTCTCATTTGTCCGAACACGCCTACTTTTGTCGCTATGACTACTGCCCTTTTCATCACACTTTTTAATTCCTCCCCAACCTTTTTATCTTTCATTCACCCTGGGCATGACCTATACTGTTCGCTCTGTTTCCCCCATTCCTGAACTTATTGACGATACTCCCTCATCATCGTCTTCTTTCGTCACTGCTCCTGAACAAATACACCTTCAACTTTACAACGACCCAGAAGAATCAGCCGACTCCGACTCGACCATTGCAGAAGCAGGGTGGGGAGAGGATCCCAATGGTGCCTGGCAGGTGGCGAGTCCTGCACTAGATACGCCAGATCCTTTCGCTACTAGACCGATTAGTTCTCACCCACCGATTTTATCGGTTCTTCTTCCCCCAGCATCTCATCGTTTCTGCTCAGATACACCAGATGATACATACGCACAGGTCCTCCTACATCACATTACGGACTCCCGACTGGCTATTCCAGCCACTAGTCATCTTGATTATGGCTCTCCTCTCCTAGCCCTTTACAAAGCCTTCATCGAAACAGAGCGCATAGACCTTATAGTGCACAACAACTCAACCAATCCCGATGCCCACGTTACCCTCATCATGGGTGTCCTTTGACACATCAGGGATCACCTACGGGGCGCCCTTGTCACCATGGGGTACCAACTCCACTTCGGAGAGTTCCTAGCAGACATCGAACGCTAGACTCGGGAACTCGCGCTTGCCCAAGGGGTCCAACCACCTCCCTATTCTCCAACAACCCCAAGCGCCTCCTCCTCTCCTCTCGACCCCGCCATCGAAGCATCCTTGGCCCACACAGATGCGTGGCTAGCCGGACTTGGTGGCCGACTCGTTCTTCTCCCAAATCATCCCAGATACTCCGAAGCCTGCTTCAAGTGTCATCGACTGGGGCATCGCCGTGCCCAATGTCCCCAATACCAATGCCCACTATGCCATGTATGGGCCCCGGGACATGCTCAGATCTGCTGCCCCAGCCGTCCTCGTCCTCGTCCGCCACGATGCCCAACATCATTATCATCATCATCGGGCCCTTCCACGACCCAACACTCCCTACCACACTCATCCGCACGACAAACTGTTTGCTTTGTGGCCCCTCGTCGTCAACGTACCATTTCGCCCATTTCTCCTCTTTCTGACGTCGATACCCATATCGACGACGTTTGGGATGATATTGCTTATGAAAATGTCACCGGATCCCCTGGTGCCTATGCCTTGGACCTCTAATCAACCCGCCGCATATGTATCCCTCAAAATCTGGTTCTCGTCGGTGACTTGAGATGTACTGGGGGGGTAATGTTACGTTTCATCTTTGTTCTCTTGTTCCGCTCTTTCTTCTTGCTTTATCTTTTCTATCTTGATGACCTTTCCACAGTAACCCACAGGTTCACCTTTTCCTCGTCATCCTGATTACATTTCTTCTTTCCAATTCCTCGGCCTTCGATAGCTGACTCACTAACTGTGTTACGATTCATTCACCGGACTTATCTTTTGTTTATACGCTTTACTTCATTTCTCCTTCTCCTTGATGACTTCTCCACGGTAAACTATGGTTTCACCTTTCATCGTCATCAAGATTACGTTCACTTTCCTTCTTTCCGTTTCATCGGACTTCTACGACTGACTCACACACTGAGTCATACATAGTCATCATTCTTTACTCTTCAACAGAGTTCTTTCTGCTTCCATCGCACTCTGCGATGTTCTTTCATTTATCCTTTTACTTCCTTTTTCCTTTCGTAGTCTTGGTCCATGCGAGCCTCTCCCAACATATATAAACCGTACTAGCACAACTTGTACTCTTTAACTTTGAGCTCCGCAATTCTACGCTAGATTTGCCTCTCAGTTCGTCGACTTCGGTCTCCAGTCCCTCAGTCTCAGCAAAGGCCTCTCTATAACGAAGCCTTCCTCAAGCCCTAGCCCTAGTCCCCAGTCCTAGTCCTAGTCACCTTGCGGCTACGTGCAAGCTTACCCGGCCCACACGTAACAAAAGCTCAAAGTTAACTTCTGCATGGCCACTACCATCGTGAGCCGTATCATCCTTCATCCTGTCTTCTAGAACTCCTAGAGCGTCGAGAACAACACCTCGACATCCTCCCCCAGTTATCCCAGAATCGTCCGACGACGAAGACCTCTCAGAACAGTCAGACGAAGACGAAGACCTCTCAGAACAGTCAGACGAAGACGAAGACCTCTCAGAACAGTCAGACGAAGACAACGAAGAAACTTCGCCAGTAACCCTAGTACAACCGCCACTTCAAACCCTAACACCTACTCAGCCTTCACCACGATCCCCTGTCATCACCGTATTACCGATGACTAACAGACCCAGCGAACTACGACTCAACGCTCCTCAGGAGTACGATGGGAACTATTCAGACTATATGGGGTGGTATAACAACGTGGTGTTCTATCTCAGCACCAATTCCGAGATTTACAACAACGATGCTAAGCAAATCGCCTTCGCTCTATCATATATGAACAAGGGATCCACTAAAAGCTAGGCAGCCACATTCCGAGTCAGCTGCATACAAAACGATGGCACTCTTAACATGGGTACATGGGCTTCTTTCACCGCTAAGCTCAACAGGGCATTCAAACATCATGACGTCGTCAACCAAGCCATCGGTTGGCTTTCCACAAAGAAGATGGTCTTGAATAAAGGCGTGTTCACTCCTTCTCTCAATCTCTACACCACCGAGTTTCAGACCAACGCTGCGCGCGCCGGTATCACTGACCACAATGTCCTAATCGGCTACTACTCTGCTGGTATCCCCTCCAATCTTATGATGCGCATCATGACTATGGACCCAGTACCAGACTCGATCGACAAATGGTACGAGAAGGCCGCGTCCTTCAACGCAGCCTGGGATAGAGTTAGAGAAATCAAAGCGCGTACTTTCCACACATCCACTCCAGTCTCACGTCCTTTCTCCTTTCCCTGCAAAGATCCAAACGCCATGGAAGTAGATGCAACTACCGTCGCAAGACCACCTAGACTCACACCGGAATCACGGAAGGAATGTCAAGAACGCGGACTTTGCTTCAAATGTCGTCTTCCTGGTCACTCGGCTAATAAATGTAAGACCCGTTTCGTCAATACTAAAGCCACGTGGAGAGAAAAGAAGCAGGAAGATGTTGATGTAGTCGTGAAAAGAACCGACGAAGAAGAGATGGGAGAAATCCCGGACTTGATGGAATGTGATGACGAAGATGATGAAATCCTCGTCAACAAAGTTCAGTCTTTTTAAAAGGAGAGCCTGTATCGACGTCAGTCTCTCCTTCTCACAATAAATACTCGCCTGTACAATCAAAATCTACGAAATCATTATTCATAACCGCCCCACTATCGATCCCCGCGAGTACCAAGAAAATCGTCGTCACCACTGCCCTTGTAGACTCAGGAGCGCATATCAACTGCCTCGATTGGGCATTCGCTCGAAAGAATCGAATTCCTTGTACCCGATTACCAAAACCGATCCCCGTCAAAAACGTCGACGGATCGCTAAACGTCAAAGGAACAATCCATTTTACTGCAGATCTTTATGTCACAATCGGAAGCGTTACCACTAAGGTTCTTTTCCATGTCATGGGATGCGGAAACGATCGCATTATCTTAGGTTTCCCATGGCTTCAACAAGAAGATCCTGTGATCGACTGGAAAAGAAACCATCTGCTATGTCGACCCGAAACTGACAGATCCGATAACCTGACCGCAGAAATTAGGGAACAAACCCAGAAAAGCAAGCAAGCCCCTGGTTATTACAAAATCGAACCCCATCCAGTACGACACGCCGCAATAACCCATGATTTCGATAAACGACTTTACGACTACCTCGAAACGAATAACGAAGACTTCCTCCGACCAGAAGATTTCACCAAGAAGGCAATAACGTCTTATTGCATTAATCGTGTTGTTAAAGGAGATAGACGATACCTAACCCCACGATGCGTATCCCCTGCCATGGTCCAAGCTTACACCACATCAACAGACCTGGCCATACAAAATCTCGCCCATAAACCAAAGGTAACCCTTCCATCCCAATACAAAAGCTTTCAGTCGGTGTTTTCCGAAGTAACGGCCGGGACCTTACCACCGACCCGACCTTACGATCATGCAATCAACCTAAAGGACTCCTTTACACCAAAAATCGGTAAACTCTACCCGTTATCTACTGACGAAACCAAAGCAGCCGATGACTTTATTGACGAACACCTTAAATCCGGCAAGATTTGTCCCTCAAACTCCCCGCAGGCCTCTCCTTTCTTCTTTGTCAAAAAGAAGGATGGCAAGCTCCGTCCTTGTCAAGACTATCGCTATTTAAACGACCATACCGTCCGGGATGCGTACCCATTACCGCTCATCACGGACTTAATCGACAAACTCAAGACGGCGAAACATTTCACCAAGTTTGATGTCCGATGGGGGTATAACAATGTCCGAATCAAGGATGGAGACCAATGGAAGGCGGCGTTCATCACACATCGGGGACTGTTCGAACCAACGGTTATGTTTTTTGGCATGACCAATTCCCCTGCTACCTTCCAACGATTCATGAATGACTCCTTCCGTGATATGATAGCGGAAGGATGGTTAGTCATCTATATGGATGACCTATTGATCTATTCTCCCGATCAGGCAACGCACGAACGCAACACCAAATGCGTTCTCCAACGAATGGCGGACCTCAACCTGCACCTCAAACTAGAAAAATGCGTTTTTGATACCACTGAGGTTGAATATTTAGGGATGATCGTCAAACCCGGCCAGTTGGCCATGGACCCCGTTAAACTTGATGGTATCTCTGCCTGGAAAAAGCCCACCACTCTCAAGGAAGTTCGTTCTTTTCTTGGTTTTGCTAACTTCTACCGTCGTTTTATCCGCGACTATTCCACTCTCGCTTGACCTCTCATTGACCTCACAAAGAAAACCGTCCCATGGGCCTGGACCCCAGCCTGTCAAACCGCTTTCGATTCCCTCAAAGCGACATTCCTGACGAAACCCGTGCTCCGCCTTCCCGACATCTCCAAACCCTTCGCCATTGCAACCGATGCGTCCAAATGGGCCACTGGCGGCATTCTTTTGCAAACCGACACTAACGGCGATTGGCATCCTTGTTCCTATCTGTCCCAATCTTTCGCGCCCGCCGAACGAAATTACGACATCCATGACCGTGAACTTCTCGCCATCCTGTGTGCCTTACGTGCCTGGCAGCATTATCTTATTGGTTCCCCAGATCCCATTCAGGTCTTTACTGACCATAAAAATCTTACGTACTTTCGCCAGGCTCAACTGCTCAATCGTCGTCAGGCTCAATGGTTATTGGACCTCCAGGACTTTGACCTTTGCATCCATCACGTCCCCGGCAGGCTCCTTGTGGGACCCGATGCTCTCTCTCGCCGCCCCGACCACGTCCCCACTGATGACACCTCTGATAATACTGACGTCACCCTTCTCCCCGACTCCCTCTTCGTTAACTTGATTGACACTGCCCTGGATCGTCATATCCGTCAGGCTTCCGTTTCGGACCCCGTCGTCCTCGACTGGCTCCATCCTAAGCCTTTACCTGGTCTCTCCGCCACTCGCCACCCTTCCAACTGGTCTTTCACTGATGGCAAGCTATTCTACCAGGGGCGCGTCTATGTTCCCTGTGACGATGCTCTTCGGCGCTCCGTGGTGTCCGGGTGCCACGATCATGGAACGGCAGGACACCCGGGATACCTGAAAACCCGCCAACTCGTCGCCGCGGCTTACTGGTGGCCCGGCTTGGCGTCCTTTGTTCGCCATTACGTTGACGGCTGTGCCATTTGCCAGCGGAACAAGGCTAACACCCATCCCTCCACACCTCCGCTGATGCCCATCCGTTCCGCTTGCACACGTCCTTTTCAGCAGGTCTCCTGTGACCTGATCACCGGTCTTCCCTCTTCCTCTGGCTTTGACGCCCTCTTGGTTGTGGTCGACCATGGCCTTACGAAGGGGGTAATTCTCTGTCCAACCACCGCAACCGTTACGGCCGAAGGCATTGCCTCGCTCTTTTTTACCCACCCGGTTTGGCCTGTACGAAAAGATTATCTCCGACCGTGGCCCCTAGTTCGCCTCTTCCTTTGCCAAGGAATTAGGGCGACTCCTCGATACGACCTCACTATTTCCACGGCGTATCACCCACAAACTGACGGAGAAACAGAACGTGTGAATCAAGAAGTAGAAACGTATTTACGAATCTTCTGCGGAAACGAACCAACAACCTGGGCCAATCACATTACAATGGCAGAATTCGCGCATAACCACCGCCCTCATTCGGTTACCAGGAAATCCCCTCTCTTTCTCATGATGGGCTTCGAACCCCAAGCCTTACCCACAGTCATTCCATCATCAACTCTTCCAGCCGTAAACCAACGTCTATCACTTCTCACAGCAGCACGAAATGAAGCCCTCGCTGCTCATGAACTCGCTAGGCAAACCATGGCAGCGAGATCCAAACAGCGGTTTACTCCGTTTAAACTAGGAGAAAAGGTATGGTTAGAAGCGAGAAATCTAAAACGCCTCGTAGTAAATCCTAAATTCGCCGCAAAGCGAGAAGGACCATTCGTTATCACAAAGATCCTCTCACCTATCACCTATCAACTACGGCTGCCACAGACTTGGAAGATCCATCTGGTATTCCATGCCTCCCTTCTTTCTCCTTATCACGAGAATGACACTTATGGAAAGAACTTCACACAACCACCACCGGACCTAGTAGACGGCGAAGAAGAATACGAAATCGAAGAAATCTGACGCCATTGTGGTTCCGCAGCACACCGCTCTTTCCTAATCTGATGGAAAGGGTACACAGCCGAAGAAGACTCGTGGGTTCCCGAGCGGAACTTGAAACATTCCGCAGCACTGCTAAAAGATTATAAAAAACGTCACAAGCTTTGAAATTCCCCATCTCTTTCTTCCTTCCCAACTTTTATGTTCGACTTCGTGCCAAAAGAAAAACTTTCACACTTCATATTTCGCTTTCATTACAAAGTCCCCAGTTCTCATTCATTGCAACACTCTTACTTCTGCAAATACGATTACTGTCCCTTTCATCATACTTTTTAATTTCTTTCCATCCCCTCTTCCGTCATCATGGGTTTCACCTACGCCGTCCGTTCCGTTTCCCCTATTCCAGAGTTGGTCGACGACGCCTCCTCTTCAAACTCCTTTACTACTGCCCCAGAACAAATCCGTCTCCGTCTCCACGACGACTCCGACAATGACAGCGATTCAAACTCAATAACCGCGGAAGCAGGGTGGGGAGAGAGTCCCGACGAGGCCTGGCGGGTAGCGAGACCTGCGTTAGATACGCCCGATCCTTTTGCCAGTAGACCCATAAGTTCTCACCCACTGATTTTATCGGTTCTTCTCCCACCAGCGTCTCACCGTCTCCGAACCGACGAGCCAGATGACACATACGCCCAGGTGATGCTCCATCGCATCACTGACCCCCGCCTAGCCATCCCAGCCACCAGTCACCTCGACTACGGCTCTCCCCTCCTCGCGCTGTACAAAGCGCTCCTCGAAACCGAACATATGGATCTCCTGATCCGTAACAACTCCACCAACCCAGACGCCTACATGACTCTCGTCGTGGGAGTTATGTGACACATCCGAGATCATCTGCGCGGGGCACTTGTGACGATGGGGTATCAATTACATTTCAGCGAATTTCTCGCCGACGTTGAACGCTATACCCGGGAACTGACTCTCGCACAAGGAGTCCAACCCCCTCCTTATTCATCTCTCCCAACACCAAGTGCCTCCTCCTCTCCCCTCGACCCCGCCGTCGAGGCATCGCTCGCCCACACTGACGCATGGCTTGCCGGTTTGGACGGACGACTCGTTCTGCCTCCAAATCACCCCCGCTACCTGGAGGCTTGTTTCGAATGCCACCGCCTTGGTCATCGTCGAGCCCAATGCCCCCAATATCAGTGCCCGTTGTGTCTTGTCTGGGCTCCCGGACATGCACAAGTTCGCTGTCCTACCCGGCCACGGCCACGCCCTCCCCATCGCCCAACCTCTTCATCGTCGTCGGGGTTATCCCTCACTCAACATCCTCTTTCGGGATCGGGCACCTTCCCTCGTCCTTCGCAACGTTCCTCCATCCCTCGTTGCCGTCGTACCGTTTTCCCTATCTCCCCGCTCCCTGACAACGACACGCATGTCGATGACGTTTGGGATGATGTCGCCTATGCCAACGTCACAGGTTCACCCGGTGTTACGCGAAGCGTACTAGTGAGGACGATGAGCTAGCAAAGTAGCACCTCTACCACGAAGAGGGTGCACTTCCTTGATCTCTTGTGCTAGCAAAGACGAAGGGTTCTTGCCACACGAAGGCAAGGCTAAGGAGGACTGAGGTTGGGACTGAAGGACGACTGAGGGACTAAGAGTGATTCAAGAGTACGCTAGATTGCGCGGATCGAGAATAAAGAGAAGGTACAGAAGAGAATATACTAACTTAAAGATACGTCAAGAGTGGTAAAAAGTAGGGATAAGAGCGAGAGCAATTATGTATCAATAAGCAGTACAGAGGGGGAAGGTGAGGCAAAGGAAGAGGGAGTTCTAGTGGTGCAACACTAGGAAAAGAGGTGGATCAAAGAAGGTTAACTAAGTAAAGGAACATATACACAGTAGATGTTCCACAAGAGAACGGTTAGAAAGGAAACGTATACAAAGTAGATGTTCAAAGGATAAAGGTCATCACAGTAGAACCAGGGGTGTGGGAGGTGAAGGTGGATGAAAGGAGGGCCTAAGGTGGACCATAAGGGAAAACTGTAACACAATGCAAAGTGAGGAGAGTGATGAAGAAAAAATGGAAGTGGAGGACATTGAGCCAGGTGATCTTTTGGGAAAAGTATTGGCTCTTATCAATCAAGTAATTTTTTTTGTTTATTGTGGTATTTGACTGATGTATTTGAAGATTCATTTTTCTCCTCAGGCTAGGTCTTACTTTGAGACAATCTGTTAAGAGAAAGGCTTGGCTTCATTACTGCTGATCAAGTGGATTAGAACTTGATGGGGTTCTATGTATGATCTTGTAGACCGGCTTATAGTCAACAAGGCTATAAGTGCTATTAATTGATTTTTGATATGTTAGTGATTATTATTTAAAGGCTATGGCCAAGTTTTGTCTTCTAGCAGATGCTAGTATGCTGACTTCAAAGTTACTTCTAATGAATGGGAGATGCTTGGTCTCATTCATGAAGTATTAAAGATATTTTCTTATATTAGTTTGATTGATTGAATTTTGTTTCATGCATAATAGGAACCTCGTGAAGCTCAGTCTTCCTTTTCTTCTGAGAGTAGTCCTACTGTATGGAAAGCAATTCCTACTTTGGAGCTACTTCAAGACCACTGGGAGACTTTAGCTGCATTACACAAGTTCAAAAGACTTCAAAATGCCATTGAGAAGGGACTAGTCAATTTGAAAAAGTATTGTGCTTTGATTGATTAGAGCAATGTTTATTTTATTGCTCTTGGTATGTTAATTTTAGTAATTGAATATTAAACTAACTAGATATATAGCCCTAGATTCAAATTTCAAGGTGTAATATACCTTAACAAAATGGGACTAACAGTACTATGAGATGGGAATGGAAGCCCTTGAGAAGACTGGAAGTGTGAAATGCCATGTTTTATAATCTTTGCTTATTAGCAGCCACAATCATTGCAAATGAGCCTGTCCAACCAGTTACTATTTCAGAAAGTAAGTATTTCTATATGATAATATTGGATGCTTATTTTTCTTCTATCTGGCTCTCCCATATAAGGTGGTGGATATGGTGATGCCATGATGTGCAAAGTTGTTCAAGCTTGCAGGGAAAGAGAAAAACATAGGCAAGATACTTGTCAAGGATTGAAGAACTATTTGGAAAGCCCATTGAAAGATGTTATTGATAGAATCAAGTGATGGGGTGTAAGTTTATATTATTCTTATAACTTGGATGATTATACTAATATCTCGTAGTATCACTGTACTCAGTATCCAGTCTTGTCACAGATGGCTCATGATTATCTTGCCATTCAAGGAGCTTCTACTGCTTCTGAATGTACATTCTCTCAGGGTGGACTTACAGTAACCCAATTGCATAACAGACTAAATCCTGATACTGTGGAAGCCTTGCAAATCTTGAAAAATAGCTATACAAGTGGAGATTTAGCTGCTGAGGTAGAGGCTTTACAATGGGAGGTCAAATCCTGGACCATAGAAGATTAGAAGTACATAAATACATAGTATTTTAGAATCTGATTTTGAATCTGTGGAAAAAAAAGTTGAAGTTCAGGTCTGAACCTGAACTGAACCTAGTTGAACTAGTTCATCAAGGTTCAGTTCAGTTCAGGTTCAAGTTCAGCACAAGAGGCCTCTGAACTGAACTGAACTGAACTTTGGCAACCCTACCTGAGATAAGTATAACAAATGCTAGCACTAGCAATCTCAGAGTTCATGGAAATGTTCCTCTCCAACCCGATTGCACCCAAATCTTCTGCTGCATACTGGAAGATCAAAATTGCTGTCTTGACCTCAATGTCCAACCAGTCTTGTAACTTATCTAGTGTAATATAGTGGGACGTCAGCTGGAATATACAGAACAAACTTTTGTACTTCAAGATGAGTCCAAATGGAGCATAAATGATCCCATCTTGATTGCATTGTGGATGACGATCAAGGTATGAAAACCATTCAACAATAGTGGGAACATTCTTGACAGGTATGACTGCTGAGTTTGACGATGGTGGATTAGGAGATGGCAGCATGGTGGCTGCATGAGAAGAGGGGAGAGGAGCATAGGATAAGGACAGTGTTGAATGAGGTGGGTATCACAACTAGTGTTGCCACGGCCCGGCCCAAAAGCCCTGAGCCAGCTAAACCTGGCCCCAAAAAGCCTGGCCGGGCCAGGCCATGCTAGGGGCTTGGTGGGGCTTAGAGCCTGGCTTGGGATTTGAGAGGCCACGAGCTGAGCTGGGCCAAGCCCCAGAAGCCCTGAAGCCATGGTACAGGTACACCTGCGAGATTTAAGGGCAAGACAACCAGGACGGGCACACGCGCAATGCAGACAGCATTGTCTGCATTGCGTGTGTGCTCATTTATGTGCAGGGTGTGCAAGACGGCACACTCAACGTGCACAACGCAGACGTACTGTCTGCGTCGTGTCCATTGTGAGAGTGAGGGTGGGCGAGGGCGAGGGCGAGATGGCGCACTTGAGGTGCACAACATGCATGACGCAGACATACTGTCTGTGTCATGTCCGTTGTGAGAGTGAGGGTGGGCCAGGGTGAGCAAGACGGCGTGCTCGGTGGGTGTCGTGACGGTGACAGCGAGGTGATGGTGATGGTGATGGCCAGGGCCAGGGCACACGCAAGACACAGATGCATTCGTTTGTGTCATGGGTGTCATGACAGTGACAGCGAGGGTGATGGTGATGGCGAGGGCTGTTTGACAATACAGAACGCGGAGGTGATTTAGGCTACTCACATTATTGAGGTGTTGAGCTGTAAACAGTGTTGAGGCAAATGATGGTTGTGGTTGGAGAACAAGTGTTATTAGAACTCAAACGTTGAGTTTGAATCTTATATAGTGACATGTGATATACAATTATATAAGCTACTCTAGGTAATGAAATAGAATAGAAATAGGAGCGAAGGCAGCTGAGTAACAGCGCGTGCAACACTCCCCCTCACTCGAAGCATGGTGTGCTGATGAGCGGGAATGGCGACTATGGAGAGAGTAAGACGATCCCGAGAGATGTGCGGAATTCCTCGAATTTGATACGCCCCAGGTTTTTGGTGAACATGTCAGCAGGATTGCTGACTCCATCTATGAAGAACAACTCAATGTGGCCGTCCTGAATCCAATCACGGATCGCATGCCAACGAATATCGATGGGCTTACTGCGCAGTTCAGTGATCAGGTTAGATGCCATAAAGATGGATCCTTGGTTATTACCACAAATTGGTATTGCGTTCATTTTATACCCGAGTTCTCGCAGAAGTTGTCAAACCCAGAAGGCTTGTCTACCGCAGTCCAATAAGGACATGTACTCAGCTTCAGTAGAAGAGTGCGCCACAGTAGGCTGCAGGCGAGATCGCCAGCTGAAGGTACATCCAGCTAGCTATAAGAACCAGCTGGTTTGGGACTTGCGTGTGTTTGGGTCGGATGCCCAATCTGCATCAGTATATGCGATAATGCCTTGGTCCTTGTTACCATCGAAGCACAAGGCTGCTTTGGGTGTCCCTAAGAAGTAGCGGCAAATATATAGCACTTTTGATAAATGTTCCTCTGTTGGATTCGCTGAATGACGCGCCATAGTCGTGATGGCATAGGCAATATCAGGTCGCGTTCCGATCATGATGTAGATCAAGGAACCGATAACAGTTTGGAACTTCTGACAAAGTCCAGGGTTAATAGGCGCGTCGTTTTTGATGGGATAATACCCCTGAGATAGGGGAGTCGGTGTGGCTTTGGAGTTTTGCAAATCAAAACGCTGGATGATTTTGTGAAGGTATTCCTTCTGGTCGATATAGAGTTTTCGACCAGAGTGTTTGATGTTCATGTGCAAGAACTCTTTGGCTTCACCAAGATCACGACATTCCCATTTGCACATGAAATGCACTTTGACCTCATCAACGATTGCCTTCGAGGGACCGCAGAAAATGGCATCATCTACGTAAATAATGGCTACAACCGTAAGGGAGCCTCTCTTTTTGTAGAGAAAGATGCCGGGATCTGATTTAATCTGCTCAAAGCCGAGCTCTTTCATGGACTCATTGAGGGCTTTCCACCAGGCGAGACCAGCCTGCTTTAATCTGTAAAGGGCCTTTTTGAGGCGCAGTACTTTAGTCTCAGCACCGGGGATTTTGAATCCCTCTGGTTGTTCCATGTAGATCTCTTCGTCGAGTGCGCCATATAAATAGGCGGCATGAACATCGACGGCTTCCATGTGCCAGTTTTTGAGCGCTGCGAGTGCAAGCATTAAGCGCACTGTTTCATATCGCACGACAGGAGAAAAGATTTGGTCGAAGTCTAAGCCTTCGACCTGCGAGAAGCCTTTTGCAACTAGGCGCGCACGCTTTCTACCATCGGGTTTGACATCAAAGACCCAACAGTTTTTGATGACTTTACAATCTTTAGGACGATCAACCAGTTCGAAAACATCTCATTTTTTAAGAACGTCAAGTTGCTTGTGACAAGCATCTTTCAATTCCTTTTGTTGCGCAGACGGTAGGGTGTGAATGTCCTTGAATGTCCACTCGCGAATCAGCTTAGAATGATCTGCAGTATCTAGCCAGATCGCTTTCCCCAAGAGAAAAGAAGTGAGCACAGCTCCCCCTTCCCTGGTAATGCGCTCAATCTCCTCTTCGGAGAGATCGCGATCTTCCTGGGTAGGAATGTCGTGGGAGGGCTCAATGGGGAAATCCATGGGAACTTCTTGTTGAGGAGGCGCACCACTGCAGCCAATATCGTGCCATGTATGGTCTGCATCGCGTTCCTGATCAACAGGATGGCGGCCATCTCCATATATGTTCCCTGGTCATTTGGGAATGCGCTTCTTGCACTCAGAGCGGCGAGGAGCAGGGGGAACAGCAGGAGGAGCAGCTAGAGGGCGGCGTTCAGGGGCCTTGCCTTTGCGGGGACGCTGAGGTGGTGGTGGTGATGCAACGGGCGATGGGGTGTGAGGTGGAGGCGCATGGAATGGTTCCAGAGATTCCGGATGCTGAGGTTCTGGACGAGGGAGGAAGTCATCAAGGTCAGTTGCCATATCAGGGAGCGGAATCTCAACCTGTTGCTCTGGACTGGCCTGTGTCCGTGGACGTGTAGGCTTTTTCCCACATAAAGGGAACAGCTGCTCATTAAAGAGCGCTTGTGCCGATGTGAAAAGAGAATTGTGGGGACGGTGCATCAGAAGATAATTCCGATTGTTTCCAGGTGCAATGCCTAGATACACCATTGGCTCTGATTTAGGGGCTAACTTGTTGGTGCGAATGTCCGAAGGGACATGGGCGTATGCTTTGCAACCAAAGACGCGGAGATGGCCAATATCAGGAGCCTCCCCGTTGAGAATCTCAAACAGAGTCCACCAATTATGTCTGCGCAATGGTGTCCTGTTGTATATGTGGACGGCGTGACTCCAACTGAATTCCCACCAAGAATCCGGTGTGCAACAATCAAGGCACATAAACTCGGACTTGTCCATAATGGTGCGCATAAAGCGCTCAGCGCGACCATTTTGTTGTGGGACATGAGGGGCACTCTGGAGGATGCATATCCCCTGAGAGGCAAGCAGCTCATCAAAAGCTTTGGACTTGTACTCTCCCCCTGCATCGGACATCCATTCTTTAACTTTAGCATCAAATTGGGTGGACACCATCACTAAGAAGCGTTTGGTTGCCTGAAGGGCATTGTTCTTGGTGCGCAAAAGTGTGCTCCACCCATATGACGTGTAGTCATCAAAGAACGTTATAATGTACCAATACTTATGGTACAATGCGATGGGGAAGGACTTAACGTCCGAATGGATAAGCTCAAAGGGCGCTTTGGCTCTCCTGAGATCTGGGTGGAAGATGCGAGCAGGGGTTTTACCCTCAGCACAACCTTTGCAAGTTTTGTCTTTCTTCAGTATCTCGAGGGAAGAAGAGAAGTTGCGCGTATGTTTCGCAGCATGTTTCATCACATCCTTAGAAGGATGTCCCATTCGTTTGTGCATGGTCTCAAAATCAGGAGCGATCGTAGAATGGTGACGACCGGTGATGTCCTCAATGGTATACATATTGTGACCCATGCAGCCTGGTTTAAAGGATGCAAGTAGGGTGTCATCACCGAAGAGCATGTCTATACTCTCTGCGCTTCCTCTAACTTTGGTGCCAGCATTAAGCATTTGGCCCATAGATACCAATCGAACTCCTGAGTTGGGGATATGCCCCCATCAAATAAGGTCAGGTTGCGCACTTTATTTTGTGCATCTTTCCACTGCAGTTTGCAGTTGCCTGTCCCTACGATGTATATATGACCAGAGGCAGTCGATACGAGAATCTTATTTTTACCAAGCGATGTATAATCGCTGAAGTCGGATCACTCAGGAGTGAAGTGTATTGAAGCACCTGAATCTAAGATCCAGAATTTGTTCTTATTACAATGATCACACTTGGCATTGGAACCGTGTGCGCAAATAATGTCTGTGTCATTCGGTACACTACGTACATCCTGTACACTACTCAACACTGTGTAGGAAGTGGAGCGTGAGGATGTTGCAGCGGTGATCATAGGGTAAGAGACAAACCTTTCTTCCATGAACATGTCGACTTCGGACCCGTAAAGGTCGATGATGTCGTCAGAGTCCCAAGAGTCAGCTATGTGGCTGACCCAGCACTTAGAGCACTTGGATGGACGCTCCGGTTCATCGAGGTCTTTGAGAGAGAAGGCACAGTTGTACTGCACCGGCGAGAGAGGAGGAGAGGGGGCGGAGGGCACGAGGGGTGCCGATGGAGGAAGAGCGACTAGCGGAGTCGCGGCGGCGGAAGTGGACGGACCGGGAGATGGTGGAGACAGGGGCGATGTAAAGTCCAGCCGTTGGAGGAGCGGGAGTGCCGTGTCGATAGACCGTATGGTCTCGCAGGAGGAATGGATGTCTAGCTGATGCGCGAACACAAAAGCTTCCTTGGTCTGCACAAAAGCAGCAGGACCTCCCGGTCCTTGGTATTGCTGAGCACTGCGATGAGCGCTCACACGAGGATCTATGATGGCGGGGGTAAGGACGGCAGGAGCGAGGGGCACTATGGCGGTAGAGGCGAAGTAATCGCCGCTTCCAGGTTCGGAGCTTTGCTCAACGAACTGGAGGGCATTCCACTTCTCGCGTTGTTGCTTGCCACCCTGCTTGCCACGCTTCGTCTTCTTCTTCTCAGCATCAGCACTACCCCTGCTGCTGCTGCTGGGGCACTGCAGGGGGTTGTTGCTGCTGATTTTGGAAGGATGGGTTACCGCCCTTCCGCTTCACGGTGGATATCTTTTGCGCCTGCTCTGGTGCCTTACCTTTTCCTCCCATGTTCTTTGACTCCCATGTGAGAGTCACAGAGGAGACGATCTTCTGGACGGTTGGGGGAACGAAAACTCCATCTTTGTCATGTTTCTGCGCAAGTAATTGTGCAATGACGTCCATGGAGGGGGGGAGCTTGGAGAGGAGGATCATCACCTGGATGTTGTCGGGAATGGGGTACCCATTGGTCTGGAGGCACGTAAAAAGTGTTTCGAACTTGGCGAACGCTGCAGCCGGATTCCCAGATGTGGGAATCGTCCCATCCATAACGGCCTTGAAATCCGCATAGATTTGCGGAAGTCCTGGCTTCCCATACTCGTTCCGGATCGTGTCCAGAAGTGCGAACACGCGGGTCTCCAAAACATATTTGTGGAGGAGGGTCGGGGAGAGCGAGAGTCTGATAGCTCCAAGAATCTTGTTGTTAGCTTCCGTCCACTTGACGTAGAAACTGATCGTCTCCGCAGATGGCTCTGAGGCGATGCTCGGGCAGTTGATGCTCTTGATCCAAGAGCCACCGGTCGCCAAAATGGCGCTCTCCATTCTCGGCCACCAGGTGCTATAGTTAGCACCAGTGAAGACCGGGATGTTGTACGAGGAGGAGAACGAGGTAGACATCTAGGGTTAGGGCGATTAGTATGATGAAACGTCAAAGGTTCCAGGAGGGAACAATGACAAGGGTTTGCCATAGGCGCTCCCTGGTTGCAGCGTGTAACGTGCATCCATCATCTTCATACCGCATCGTAAACGACGCTGGCATGTTGGCCTCATCGCCAAGCTCATTGTGCATCGTATAGAACGACGCAGCAACAGCTTCAGGTGAGTTGCTTAGCAGCTCCAGGTGCAGCGATTGCTCGCGCTCCCTTCACGCTTAGCAGGGCTCATAACCCATTTGACAACACAGAACACGGAGGCGATTTAGGCTACTCACATTGTTGAGGTGTTGAGCTGTAAACGGTGTTGAGGCAGATGATGGTTGTGGTTGGAGAACAAGTGTTATTAGAACTCAGATGTTGAGTTTGAATCTTATATAGTGACATGTGATGTACAATTATATAAGCTACTCTAGGTAATGAAATAGAATAGAAATAAGAGCGAAGGCAGCTGAGTAACAGCGTGTTCAACAAGGGCCAGGGCGCATGACGCACCACATCTGTATCTAGTTTTACTACCCTGTAATTACTCAAGCCACGGCTTGGGCCTGAGCTGGGGCTTTTGAGCCGGGCCGGGCCATCATTAGGGGCTTTAGGGGCTCAAAGCCTGGCCCACATCAGCAATCCAGAACGTAGCTATGCAGGACTGCCCAGTGCCTACAGTAATGTACAGCAATACAGTTAGGTCCTTGCTGTACACTTATGACACAGTTATGTCACAATTCATGCCGCACTGTACAATCTCCGCGCCCTTGGCTAATCTCGCCTAATATAGACAGATCTGTACTAATCCTCGGGAATCTGACAATCCTATATATATCAACAGTGTCTGTATGGTACTTGTGCACATGTATCACGCTGTACAGATCCTGTCGTCTGTACAGTGCTCATACACGTGTACAGCATTGTAGAGGGCTCGTCATCTGTACAGTACAGTATTAATTATTATCTTTGTACACTACTGTACAGATTCACGCTGGCTTGTAACGATCATAACAAATTGTCATTTCAGAAGGAGATTACACTGGCAGTGTACTAGTAGTATGATAATAACTAGTCGAGGAGAATCAGTGCTCCGTCGTCATCGGTGTTTGCGACTACCATCTTCGAGTAGCCAGTCCTACCAATTGGTCAAACAACGACTCTGATGTTGAGAAGAATATACGTACATCCCAATTGCCGCCCAATCCTCGAGCATCTTATCCAGCTTCTCTCCATGGTAAGCGTCCGCCGCAAGTCACACAAGGCTACGTTGCACTTTGTCGTACGATATTTTGAGCTGGTTGACGTCGAGCTTTGAGTTGTGCGGAATATGGCCATGGTTCGCAAAGATATCCAGGACAACCCATACCTGACCACGTTTTAGTGTGAAAATGACTACTAGTAGGGAAATCACTTACAAATGAAGCGGCGAGTATGAGGCCCTTGTATGGAACGTGCGTCTGGAATTCCGGGAATTGGCGCAGAGACTTCGAAGTATTCGAGTAAAAGAGACCGAGGCAGACATGCTTGAGGGCTTTGTATGCAAAGTTGCTCGTTTTCCCCTAATCAATTAATCAGTAACAATATTGTGTAAGACGGAAGATAACTTACATGTTCATCTGGCTCACCATGCAGGAAAAGCCAGTCACTAAGTAATGCTTTTGCTCGGTCACGAACAGCCTTGTAACGCTCAGCATCTGTCTTTGCACTTGATGGAGGGTATAGTTGGTAGTGCATAGGTAAGATCTGGGTGACGAACTTCTTGACTTCACAGTGGAACGTGGAGATGTCATTGTAAAGCTGAAATGTGTCAGTGTCATCTTCATATATAAATATCTGACATACTAGCCTAGCCATCTCTCTCTTGTACTTCGGGTAGTAATCTGTCTATGTGTAAGCACACAAAACGATCAAAAATATAGTACCTACGAGCTTCGACTTTGAGCTTGCTGTCCTGGTAATATGCAATCGCCTCGAATAGACACTCTTGACATGGTCCATCTATTGCATCTGCAAGGAGAGGAAAAGCATTATCCACCGTGATATGCAGCCGCATGTGAGCTTTTGCAAAGTCGAGAAGCTTTGTCCAAAGCGGCGGGAAGAACGCAAGGGTAGTTGGTTTGGCTGGTTTGGTTCCCCTCAGGTTAACAGACCACCGACCCTTTCGACCCCCAGGTTAATTCGCTGCTGGTTCATTGGTGGAATCATCAGGCTCTTCACCTGGAGATGACTCATGCAACTCCGAATGTTCTCTCAGGGATGGGTCTTGTCTAGGCCTCTTGTGTCTTCCTATACCGTTCGAATGGACATTATCAAGATAAGTAGGCGATGATGGTCGACGACGCCTGTTCACAGATTGGTGACGCCTAAGAAGATCATACTCAACTCCCACCTGAAAATCCATCAATTAAACTAGAAACTAAGTAATTGTTTGAACATACCATTTCATTACTGGGATGGTGAGATCCCATAGCCCGAGATTCATCAATTGGATCCTTTGACATGGAGTTCGAGCGGGAGGGAGGTGGCGATAGGGGTGCTTGCTGTTGTATCCCAGTTTGGAGACGAGACTGAGACGGTGCACGAGGCTCGCGAAGTTGGATGTGGTGACGTGATTGCATGGGGAGACATGGTTGAGTGGGGGGGCGAGGCGGTGGGGGAGCTTGCTGGTTTGTGCAGTCTTGGGTAGCATCATTTCCAGCGTTAGAACGTCATTGGGGTTGTCTGGTCGAGGATTGCTGGGATTGACTGAGAGGAGGAAGGACATCTGCTCGCTGGTGCTGGCTCGGTAAGGAGTGAGGTTGGGAAGCCTGTTGAGAGTGATTAGATCAAGCTACTTGAGGTGCTGCCAGTTGATCGTCATAGTCATCATGAATTGTATGCTTGTCTTCACAAATCATGAAAACGTGAGTAGTATGACAAGACTAGAATGAAACGAGCCTCACCTAGATCAATGGGGGCATCTCCCTGAATCGAAGCACCAGCATACAGGTTGTCATCACTGAGATAGCTTGTGTTACGTGTGGGCTTGGGTAAGCTCGCACGTAGCCCTGGTGAGTGCTAGGACAAGGGGAGCCTTGGCCGATGCCGTCGATGGTGTACGCGAAGACGTAGGCTGCACACGGATAGTGCCAGCCAAG
>JBBPJJ010000181.1:0-30610 GCA_038088635.1 Veloboletus limbatus
AGGTCACGAGCAAAACTGCGAATGCAAGCCGCATCAGTGCTTTCCACCGCCAAGACACTGGCGCTGACGACGTGAATATGATGAGTCTCCAACGTTCGCGAAAGTCCGTGTTCAGCCACACCAGGCTATTGACGAGCTCTTGGGCCTGAAAACGCATTTCACCCTCGTTCAGATGCACTTTTAAAGACGTGAGAGAGGGCTCACTTTTGTTCGACCAGAGTCGTACGCATGACGGATGTTGGCAACGCGTGAACGGATGCGGGGGAGCGTCGTGGAGAGATCCTGAAGAATGACCAACGAGCCTTCCAGTTCGTCTCGCAGTTTGGGGATATCCGAGTTCAAAGCTTGGTCTGCCCGCTGTACATTTCTCTGTACCGTGTATCGGAGAGGTCAGCAGCGAATGCGATACGCGGGGTCAAAGCGACCACGTACATTGAGCTCTGCCAGTACGCCCTTGATCGAAGACTCGATCGCTCTGAAATTACCCAAGTGTTCTCGCAACTTGCTCTGAAAAGACGGATGGATGGCAACTGAGGCACAGACGTAAAGAGGAACGGTTGACCCACGTCGAGATCCTTGATTTGGGTATCAAATTGAACTGCACGAGACAAGGTACGTTTCGCCTGCCGATGGATGCAGCGAGAGTCATCGTCGTCCATGGACGAGTATCTGCCGCCAATGGGTGATGAGGCCCCTGACGTGCGCCAGACAATTTGGGGGGAACACGAGAACAGGAAACTCACAGGGCTCGCGCAAAGCGGACCTTTTCCTGCTGCTGAGCCACCTGGGGTCGTAGCATCCGACGAGGAGAAGAACAAGATGGCCTTTTCCAAAACGAGACATTCACTCGGCTCACCCTGGTCGACAATGTCCTTCAACCAGACGAGACGACACCTCTCCGACGCTGCACGCCGCTTCTGCGACGACTTTGCACACAAGGAGACGACAGACACGCTCCTCTCCCACTTTTCCAACACACGTCCGTGTGAGGTGGTCGAACACGGTCTGTCCAAGTTGGCCCCTTTCTTGGGCAGCCCGTTCAAAGGCCATGACGGCGTGGCGCGTTACTTCTCCACCGTCGCCGCTCATATTACATACGAGGACATGCACTTCTCAGAGTATGTCGTCGATACCGATGTCGGAAAGGTGTCGGTCAAGGGAACCGCGACGTTTACCTGGATCACCACCGGCGAGGGCTGGGATGAAACGTTCGCGTATGTATTAGACTTTGATCACGGATATAAGATCACCCGTTATCAAATCTGGGGTGATACCGGCGCTCTGTACCTTGCCAGCCAAGGTCGTCTGAGAGAGGTACGTGGCTCCCTTACCCAGACTCCGAGGGTCGAACGTCTACTAGGTGTTCAGCACACATCGTGATAGTTGGGTGTGGGACACCCCAATCGTGTATCTGATACAGACAGAAGGGGTATGTGCACGAGACAGAAGAAGGTGGGTAATACTAGGAGTAGGACTTTCGTCAAGGTGGTGTCCTAAATGTTCGCAACATCATGACTTATACAGGCTACATTAACAGAACATAGCATAACGTGAAGTATGCTCACATGTCGGCGAGCAATATGGTAAAATGGGGCGTGAACAATCGTCATATGGTGTCCGATGCGGTCGTAAAAAGATAAACGTCTTTCGTAACGCATGATACTATTGAAGCACGCAGTTGCTGTGCTTTTCGCTGTTTCGTTTCTTCTGGCGGTCATGGTCCCCGGACGAGGTGCCAGCCACATCCTGCTGGACCTTTTCGAACGCAGAACCGCTGTTCGAAGTCAGTTTGGATGACGTTGCACCTTCAGAAGCACGTTGACTACTCCTCGTCACAGAGACCGTATCAGGCTCCATAATCGAGAAAAAGGATCGTCTCAGATCTTGTCGACTGGATTGACTGTCCATTGTCTGTATGCTCTTCTGACCTGTGCTGTTGCTAGACTCGGACTGCGGTCTTTCTTTCGAGTTTACGCTGTGCCTGAGTTTGGATGATTTCCGGTCAGGACCCTTGTCATCTGCGTGAGCTGGCATTGGCGACGGGGAGGCAGATGGATGAGAAACAGATAGAGATGAACGAGAACGTCCAAAGCCAGATATGATCTTGAATGCGGCAGGTGGTTTCGGAGGCAAGCCAGGAGTGGTAGGATCGGCCCCTGGTCGTGGAGACGGCGTGGCGAATGAAATTTCAGACGGCACCACCGGTGTGTGCGTCGGTGGAGAAGATGCTTTTGCACCATCCTGGGAAAACTGGAACACGTTGCCGTTGCCCTTCTCCGCAAATTGCGCATACAACAGCAGCTGCGATCTAAGGTCACAAGTCGGCGCTGCGTCTGACGCACACTTTGCATGGGTGATGAGGCTACATCGGTCACAAATAAGCGCGTTCTTCTTCACGCTTCCGAGGCATACGCTGCAAGCCATCGCTGACACATTCATTTAGAAGGGCAAACCTGCAGATGAAACGGTTACTTACGTTTTCCGAAGATCGTTCTCACAAAGGTATGATTTCGAGGCGAGAACGGTGTATCATCAGGAAGAGGTGACGCTGGTCCAGTGCGGGGGTTCTGTTGTAGCTCACTCGGCTCCTCTCTTGTAGGAGGCTCTGATGATGGCACTTCCACAATGGGCGAATCGATGTGGGCGAGCACTTTGGCAACGTCTGTTTTTTGAAGGTCGGCACTGACACGGCGAAGAAAAGGGATACTATCCTGAGGACGGAGTTCCTGTTGGGCAGGTTAGTCATGCCACTTGCTCCACAGAAACGACGGTCTTACCTTGAGCGCATCCCAATTTACCTTTAGCCACGGGTGTTCACAGAGCCTTTCTGCGTCTGGGCGCTGCAGAGGGTCCTTGTGGAAGCACTGTTGCAGAAAATCTTGGAGTGCATCGGAACACTCATCTGGCAGGGGTGGCATCTCATCCTCGACGATTCGGAACATAACTGTCCAATTAAATACATTAAATCCGGTGATAAACACATGTGTCAATTGACACGCACCTGACATGCTGTTCGTAATCTCCCCGTAAGGCGGGCGACCAGTAAGAAGTTCGATGACAGTACACCCTAGGGACCAGATATCCGATTTCGGCGAAGCGCCCTTGAGTTCGATCACCTCAGGGGCCATCCAATTGGGAGTGCCAGCCACATTGTTAAGTTCGCGTTCCATTGCCCGGAGATTGAGAGAGACACCAAAGTCTGAAAGCTTGATATTTCCGGTCTTGGTGGTAAGGATATTGGCAGCCTTGAGGTCGCAGTGCACAACCTGGCATTCATGGAGATAGTGTAAGCCCTCCAGGATCTTGACAACATAGCCAGCGACAAGGTGCTCGTTAAGCTTCCCAAACGCCTTTAATGTCTGGCCGAGTGACCCGCTCTCTGCATATCTTACCAAGAGTCAGCAATCAGTGGTGCTCTGGAAGGCGATTTCCTCACTCAAGAACGATGTTCAAAAACTCCTCGTCTCTCACCATGCCCTCATACTTTACGATGCCCGGGTGTGACAAGCTTTTCATCAAGTCGACCTCCTTCATGAGCTGCATGACCTCCTCTTCTTTCAGACCCTCCAATCGAATACGCTTGACAGCCACCATCTGACCCGTGGTCAAGTTCAAGGCCCGATAGACGACCCCGAATTGACCCCGACCGATACAGTTACCAAGTTGCTAAAAGTGGGGTGTTTTAGTGCACAACAAATAACATGTCTGAACACGAACTCACGAATCGGACAGCCGCTTTACCCTCTTCTTCGACCACGATCGTCTGGCGTGGTGTGCCACCATCCATCGACTCACGACCCGGCAGATCACTAATACTTCTGTTAGTCACGTACTCTCAGCATTGACAATATTCCAAACCTGGAAAGACGTGGCCTCCCAAGCTCATCGTAAGAATTCGGTCGGCTCCGTTGTCTTGCTTTCGAGTCATCAAATTCGCTGTAGAGTCGATCGCGTATGCGGGACCCATCCAGATGGTTAATTGGAGAGTCCGGTGAGGGTGATGCCTGGGCACTATGATCTCCAGACACCGCCCTAGGAAATGGCACCGCGAACGAACTGCCCTCTCTGTCTGGATCGTCCAGACTACCACGCGGCACATAGATTCCGTTGCGGCGGGCGCCATTTCTTGTGCTTGAGCGGCGCAGTATCACTTTGGAACCAGGAGAACCCGGGAGGGAGGTATCAGGACTAGTATCACGACGCAAGATAGATTCCTTGGGCATAAGTACAGGATCCACACTTTGCCGAGGACGATGAGTGGGTCGACGTGGGGAAGATGGAACCGACTCGCTACCATCGTTATGACGGGAAACCCCAACAAGGTATGGTTTCCGTGGCGGAGAGGCCGAAGAAGGATTAAAGCCAAGCGAAGGTTCTTCTCGGTCCGTCTTGGTCTGGATAGGAATAGACCGAGGGGGACTCGCTTGGAAGGCATCCATAAAATCATCGGGCCACTTCCCTTTTCCGAGTCGAACACGAACCTGTTCGGGTTCATGGTCTCGTTTGCGGTCGTCTACGGGAGACCTGACTCGGGCAGTGTCACGAGAGCTTGATCCACAAGCGCTGTTCTCCTCTTCCTCAAGCAGACTGACAAGGTCAGGAGTGGCGGGTTCGCTAGGTCGTCGATCTCTTGCCCGGGAGCCGTCCCCGCTGCGCCTCCAGGCCATTTCCTCTGCCAGAAACGCAGCTACAGAGCTAGCTTCTGTCCTGGTAAAGGATGGAACCTCTGAACCAAGCGATGTGGCTTCGGTGGTGACGGTCCTGATAGTACCGAACTTGTTTTGGGCGCCGCTATTGCGGCGAATGTCGAATATACTAGAGTATGTGGTGTTCTCCGTAATATTACTCGACGTTCTTGACTGCCTGAGCGGAAAATTTTGATCATAATCTCCCAGGGTAGGACTGGAAGATTGGGAGTCGCGTGTTGGAAAGTCAAGGGAGTTAGAATCAGCTGGGAGGCCACTGCCACCATCTCCGCCGTGCTTCGATTTCGAACGAGTTCGCAGGGGTGGCGGTGATTTAGGAGTCGGAGTAGTCACTTTGATGGGAGGAACGTCGTCATTTTCCAGGCTACTGTTTCCGAACGATATGCTAACGTTACGCGCCGTGCCACAGGAAGTGCCCGATTGAGGGCTGTCTGACCGTAGCGGAGGAAGAGCTGGTTCTGGTGACGCCAAGCGCTTCCGGGCGGGAGGGGGGGAGAGTGATCGCTGCGGTAACAGATTAGGCGTTGATGACATGGCATGAGAGAGGGATGGAGGGGAGTAATGGCTATCATTAGACGCAACGTCCGCCGTGAATTTGTTGCCTTGAGCAGATATCACTTTGCTCCGGTCCACGGCCGGCATATCAAATAGCTTCAAGAAGGAGAGAATCGTTCTTGCCACACGACACAGGGTCTCCGGAGTTCCTTCGATAAGGTCGTCACGATAGAAGAGGTCATCAGAAGGTACTCCATGAGAAGAACACGCTGCGAGGAACTTGCTGATGTTGCTCGTGCGCTTGAAGCCATCTTCTCGCGGATCAATTCTCAAAATTGCACAAGGAATATGTTTGTTCATCAGTCTAGGTGAAAAGGTCGAGGTCGTCATACATTCTGCTTCGATAATGGTGAAACTTACTCGCATAAAACCACTCCGTCCCTGAGTGCTTCGCCGAAAAGCCTCCTCTCTCTCTCCTCTCCGGCATTACCAACGACCAAGGAATTCACGCCAACCTGGCTCGAGCTTGCGCCCGGGAGAGCTCCACTCTTTCCCCAAATGCGCTCTAGTCGTACCAATGGCTGCAATCGGACCTCTACCTCTGCCCACTCCCTCGCACGTTCGCTACGTGACAGGTGCAGTGGTGGCTTACGTAATTCCTTGCATAACACCGAGGTCGCGCTACGAATCAGTTCACGTTGTTCAGGAGTCGAGGGTGAACTAAGTGAGATTGCGGATAAATTGCGGTTGCGATTGTGAGCATATCCTGGAGGTCTTTGTGTCGGGGAAGCGGCACGAGATCGTGCAGTAGAAGATGGGGAGGTTGGCCGAGAAGGTGACGCTGTCAAGCGCCGTTGCATATCCATCGAACTCCGTCTGGGTATTTCCGTTGATGATCTACGAGGACTCTCAGCCGATGATCTACGCGGACTATCTACAGATAGTTGGGTTGCAGACTCGAGCGATGGACGAGGAGCGTTGACTGATAGCCGTTTATTTGCTGTGTAGGGTGTTGGAGAACCGGAAGGTAAATGTGTAGCCGAGGCAGAAACAAGGCCTTGATAAGAAGTCGGAGTGACTCGCCTCGTTGGCGTCCGAGGCTGACCAGGGCTCGCCGCACGGCTCGGTGTAGGAGGCGATGGCGGGCTGTTGAATGGAAGATGTATTGCACTTGTGGCCCCTGGCCTTTTGGCCACCGTTCCCAAGCGCCCTCTTCCACCCGGTTGTGGACTGGGAGAATCAGGCAGACTTGGCAAATCACTGCTTTTTCGAGAGGTGTCGATGGAAGACCGAGCACTGGGCGGAGATGGGGTGAATATGGGAGAAGGTCTAGATTTACCGGTTCGCGGAGACGCTGTCCCATTGCGTTCTGGAGATCCTATACCGCTTCGATGTTCTCGACGAGGGGCTAGAGGATGTGGTGCACTAATTTCCCTGATTGAAGGTTGCATACTCGCTCGACGGGCGCGGTCGCGCACAGTAGAGCCAGTTGTAGGATTTGATGATGAGTTCATAATCACGACCGGCTGAGAATGAGGAGAAGGTATGGGATGCGAATAAGCATGGATTGCAGGCGAAGACACGGAGGCTTGTCGCAGGGAAGGGGTGATGAAGCTCGTCCAACCTGCCACGCGGGATTGACCATGCCTCTCCACATTGTTTACATGCTCTGTGCTGACCCTGCCCTGGTCGATGGAAGATACGGTCGGAGTTGAAGAGGGTGTGACAGAGTTACGACTAGCCCGTCGAAGTCCTACTTTGAATTCGAGCCGTCCCAACATCGACTTGCCCTCATTGGCGTGGTCCCTTGTGCCAATATTGTCAGACGACGGGTTATCCTTATACCTTCGTTTGACGGAGATGGTATCAAAGTCATTATCAGGGGATGTAGCTTTTGCCTTTGACCGAGCTGCAGTCTTGAGACCGTGTTCCAAGGAAGATCGGATGCGCTGTTTAAATGTCGTTTGCGAGGACTCGGGCACATCATGGTATGCTGACTGGTGAGAAGGGGTGGACGACTCTGCACCACGCGGAGAGAGCACGAACGGAACAGGGTGTGATTTGAGATTGCTACGGTGCTGTGAAGCCATCGGGAAGGGATTGAAAAAATGCGGTTTGGAGGGACTAGATAGAGCGATGGCGGCCATGCATGGACCGCATGTAGTGCCACGATCGGTGTAAGACTAAGGAATGTAGTAAGAAAGGGTGGGCGAGACGTGAAAGCGGGTGAGGAGTGGGAACGTGGGAGATAAGAATAGCGGCGGCCTGAGGAGATATAGAGCAGAGCACAAGAGAAAACGAGGTGAGTACGCTATCATAAAAGACACATGTCAGACAAAAGAGGAAGAACGCAACAAGCGGGATGGTGGACGTATGGAACGGCCAATGGAAGGAGACGGAAATTCTCAATGGAAATGAATGAGGCTGACCGGATGATGCCTTGATGGTCGATCCTGCACTGGTTTCTAGGCGTCGTGAACGTAAAAGACCAGTAAGGTGAGCCGTAAGGTGGTGGACGAGCGCGCAATGAGGAACGAGGAAACCCGGCGGGACGCAGGAATAACACTGATGGCGAGAAAGGATCACTCACGGAAGCAACGTGGGCTGTGAAAAGACGCCCGGGCGAGGGACATTACCCAAGTTACCGTGGGAGGTGGAGGACGTGGAGACCCAATATGACGTCTCGGAGCCAATGGTAATGTGTCAGACTGGGAGTGACGCAACGCATATCAACTTTGGCAACGCGGTGCAACGGGGATATCGATACTAACGTGTGTCCTTGCCCCGCTTCTGTTCCCTCCGACCCCGTGCCGCATCATTCATCGAATTACCGAGTGGCGCACTCGTCTAGTAGCAGCAGCTGAGCCGTGCTCACCGTATTTGGTAGATTAGCCTTGTCCCCAAGCTAATTCAAATGTGGGTTTGATTACCATCAAACCATGCGGCCTTGCATATGACACGTGACAGATGTACAAGGGGGACGTCGCCCTCGTTGTGCGCGAATGGTCGTCGAGGACGGTCGGCAACGTCGAGCTCGATGTGTCACCAGGTTCACATGCGTGCCACAAGGAAAAGTTCGGAGTTTGAATTTCACCTATCCTTTTGACTCACATCGTCATGCCCGCCCGCTCACGAACGAAATCAGCGTCGTCCCGCCCAAAGGAAAAATCGACACGGACGGACGACTCTGTGAGTGACAATGAAAAGGAGAACAAGTCTCGCGGCAGATCAAAGCCCCAAGCCAAATCGACAACTCACACCGACACATACTGTCTCTGCAATCAGCCCGACGATGGCTCTCCCATGGTCTGCTGCTCAGTGTGTAACGAGTGGTGCGTACCCTCACTCGCCATCAAATCTGTCGCGTACAATCTTTTTAAATTCCAGGTATCATTTCCGGTGTGTGAGGCTCAGTGTGGAGCAGGCGGAAGATCTGGGTATGTCCTGTTTCATCGCCTTGTTTCTTGTTTTGCTCATCGCGTTGTAGAGGTGTATGTCTGTCCTACTTGTACCGAAAATACCGGTCGACGCATGATCAGTGAGTGTCACTGGTCACCGATTCTCTTTTTACGACCATGCGCGGCCCCCCCGCCTCTGCACAATGTATATCGAGCATATAAGTTCTGTACCCCTACCACTTGTTCGTCGTCGTCTGAGGCACCTGTTCTCGCGCTTTCTCTGCCAGACCATCCGTCCCTCTCGCATGATGGTTGCTGTCATAACGGTCGTGTCCATGCGTCTGCAGCCCCGTCACGGTGCTCTGCAGCTGAGAGGCTTTACGTTATTGGCGAGCAGCTCTGCCTGTTGAGTCAGATGATCTGGTGTAGTTTGAGCGACCCGTACAATTTGTAGACGCCTGCGACACCAGACTAAGCTCCCGTCGTACCCGGTGGGCGCATACGTTCGATTCGGTCGCGCATTCATTTCCTGTCCGCTTTCGTCGTGGCTTTCCGTGGCGACGTGTGCTAACCAGTCCGATCTGTCTGCAGTGCAGTGGGAAGGACCAGAAGCCCATCCCAACTATATCGATGTTCTGCATGATGATAACCCCCAAGAGCTTCTACAGCCTCCAACGCCACCCCCCGCATTATCGCCCTCGGAATCAGAGGATGATGCAGATAGCGAAGACGAGTATGTAGCAGAATCCGAAACAGTCAAAGGGAAACGGCCATTCAGGGTGTGAAGGCTTCCTTTGCCATGTCGTGCTTGCCTGCTGATACGCGGCACCTATAGCGCAGGACGCGCCACGCAGCGTACACGACGGATTCGGATCACCATTCCGACACTCAAACCCATGATCCAGGTTTTCGCAAGCTAAGCACACCGCTCTCAGAAGAAAAGAGAGCTTCATCTCTCATCGCTAGTCATCGTAAACGCAAATCGGGCGTCTCGCACCAGGCGCGGGAACCCAAGCGTAAAAAGTCCTCAGACGCCCCTGTCTCGCCAGACGATGACCCTGCCAGGAAGTACTGCCTTGGAAAACTTCGGGACATGTCTCGTCCAGTTTTCTTCAGGTACCCTCACGTCGACGCCGACGACGGGTCCGGAAACAAGGTCGAATTGAACTCGGAACATCTCACTGATGAAGATAAACAACGATTACAGAACGAGGCGGACGTCTTTGCCTCAGAGCTCGAGCAATGTTTATTCGAACTCTATGGAGAACCTGACAAACATGGCAAGCAAAGCGTCGGACCCAAGTACAAGTGAGTCTCTCGTGTGTTGGCACAGCGTCATAAGTTTGATCGATTCTTGATTAGGGAACGTTTTCGCATGCTCAATTTCAACCTGAGTCAGGCGGATCGTGTTGCTATTCACAAACGCATATGCTACGCCACCATTACTGCACAGGAGCTTTCGCAGATGAGCTCTACAGATCTGGCCAACGAGGAGACCAAACAGTCCATCAAGCTCGCTGAAAAAGAGGCATTGGAGCATTCTATTCTGCAAAAGACACTGATCCCTCGCGCCAAGATCACACACAAGGGTTTGCAAGATATCGAGGACGTGAACGGGGAGTCCGGGACCTTGTTGCGCGAACGAGAAAAAGAGCGAGAAAAAGAGGAAGAGGAACGTTGGGAGGAGGAACGCCGAGAAAGAGAGCGGCAAGCGCGACTCAAGGCCGCCGAGCAACATCAGAGGGACAGAGCCAATTCGTTTTCACAAGGGTCGATCCCGCCCGAATCGCCAATCCCACCACAGAGTGCCACGTGGAGCGGTTCCCATCCTATGCATCACGAGAGCTTTTCTCCTCCTATAGGTGACCATATTAGGCCGTCAATTCATCCCCTCTTCGCGCCGACCTCCGACCTCCAGACTTCCCCCGAACCAGAACTAGACATTGCAGATCTCATCCACTTGGACGACGAGCCCGGTTCTCAAGACACGTTTGGTGGTCATCATCTGCCCACACCCGCTTTGGATGCCTCTGTCATGCCCTCGGGATCCGATCCGCCAGTGCCACCTGATCCTGCGCCCCCGCCACCGGTAATCATTCCTCCCTCTTCCTCCGAACCGTCCCCTGTGATTACCACTTCGCCGGCGCAACTAGTCAAGCCAGAGACTCCCGTGCGCGCATCCTTTGATCTTAACGCGCTATGGTCATCCCCAAAAGCAGAGGCCGCTTCGCGAGAAATAGCGAAAGAACCGGAACCGGAACCCGAGCAGGTGCAGGCGCAGGAGAAAGAGCACAGGAGTCACCCGATCGAGGTGGATACCATTCCCCGCGAGGCAACCGATCAAGATTTCGACATGTTCTTGGAAAAAGATCAAGACATGGAAGTTGTCCAAGACGAGCGACCTCAAGACCCAGAAGCAGCGTTTCAGGCTGTCTCACCGGTATGGATGGGAAAGGTGGGCCCAACAGAATCATTCCAGCAGGGTCATTGGTGCTCATTTCCGTCCCAGATTGCGATGCCTGTGGATTCTTCCATTCCTCAGTTAGCGCCCGTTGTTGCCCGTCAAGTCGGTGGTCGGACATTGGGTGCTGATTCCCCTCTTTGGAAAACGCTGTTCCCAACTGATACGCTCCGGATCGACGGTCGGGTTCCAATAGACAACTCTGCACAGTTCCTATTGCAGACTAGGCTGAATCCACAAAAGGAACTCATTGCATGTGCATTCTCTCCCGAAGGGGGCGACAGCACGCTCCAAACATTCAGCGACTTTCTCTTGCATAAAAAGTGAGTACATCGCGAGGGTCATGCAATTGCCGTTTCATGTGACGCACTTCATTCCCAGTCGCCATGGACTCGTGTTCCCATGGGGCCATCAACCAAAGGATTATCATCCCGGAAAGGAGCTTTACATCGTACCCCTTTTGGCGAGCATGCCGTTGCCAGATTTCATTGAGCTCTTGGACGAACTCCGCCTGCCAAAAGTTCGCGGGAATAACTACGTGATTGGTATCTGGATTCTGGTTAGGGGGAAACTTGCTCCACTGCCCGTTTTGCCAGCCACCCCGTCAGTACCGAGCATGCCTCAGCCCCAGTCTCAACCCCCACCTCCGACTCCCGTCCCATCACTCCCTGCAGCCCTCCAAGCCTACCCTCAGCTCGCCAACTCTGCGCTTGCTGCCGAAGTCGCTGCACTCACACCTGAGCAAATCCAGGCGATTATTCGCGCACTATCATCGTCTGGCAACAGCGGTATCCCCGGGATCTCTGGCGGACTCGCCAACGCGGTGGCCAACGTCGCGCAGGCACCCCATCCACCATCTCTTCCTCATCCTCATCCTCATCCTCTTTCACATCCGTCGGTACCCCCGACGATGTCGACACCCCCCGTACCGCACGGACAACCTCACTGGGCAGGCGGTGTACCAGGTTTTCCTGTCCCCGGTCCGCTACCTGTACCGGGCCCCGTTGTTACTTCAGGACCAGGACCGGGATTGGGTACCACTTTCCCGCCCGGTCAACCCCCGCATACATCCACTGGTCCATCCACATTTATGAACCCACACCCGCGAACGCCACCTCAACCGGGAATGTCTCTACATGGACCCGCTGGGACACATCAGCCGCCCTCTGGTCCACGGGCAGGTGGGTTCGGCCCCGGACGATACGACCGTGACGAGCCGGACGCACGCTACCGCGATGAGCGAGGGGAGCGTGCCGGTGGATGGCAGCAGCAGTCGAATGGGCGCGGGAGAGGCCGGGGCAGGGGTCGTGGCCGGAGTAGCAGTGGCGGTGGCTGTGGCGGTGGTGACTTTGTGGGGCGGCCTGTGGATGCTGGGTGGGCACGAAATCGGGGTGGTGCTCCGAGCGGTCCTGCGCAAGACGAGCGAGGGCGCTGGGACGGGCCATCACCACCTCGACGGTGGGGTTGAAGTTGACGTCGGCTTTTTTGTCTCCCCTTGCCTTACGACCTCTGCCTTTGGTCCTGCTCACCTCTGACACGATGAATGGTATCGGCCATAACTTATCAAGTCATCCTCATTCTCGTCGTCCTGCGATTTTCCTTGTCCCTCCTCCGGATATCATACGTACTCTTTCTTCTCTGTTCTATACTCGGCTACTGGTACTTACTTCCATCGGTGCTCCATCTCTGGTTGTTTCCGCTGTCTGGAAATAAAAAAAAACCACATTATTTGAGGCGTACAATTTTTTCGCATCTGGAAATGAAATAAGGTAGATTGTCTCTTCCAAGAGTCTCCTAATAACGTCTGTCGCCATCTCTTTGCTCACTGTCTCAACGCTGCAACTGCGCGCGAAGCTCCACAAGGAGTTCTTCGATGCGTTCCTGCCGCCCTTCGATCCTTGCCATCCGTTTCATCCATTCGGACATCCCGCCGTTGTCATCCAGGGTCTCCTCCACCTGCTCCGCAGTCGCAATACTCTCCCTGTAGTCTGACGTAGACAACGGACCAATCAACATCTCCGCGCGCGTATCGAGCGGCGGCATCACCGGTCTCGTCCCCCAAAGCGACATCTCGCTCGGGCGCGTATGTGTCGACTGCATCGATCCCAATCGGCGACGTGCCGCGGGACCATAACTGAGCTGTGCATGCGGCGAAAATGCTGATCCGCCGCCACCACTCGCGGTGTCCGAGATGGTTTCTTCCGGTACGGGGACGTCGTCACGGATGAGGGGTTGAAAAATTTGGGCGAGTGGACTTTGAGCGATGCCGGGTCTGTGAAGCGAGGGGGTCAACCGTCTGCGGAGGGGGAGCGGCAAGGTCTCGCGGTTGTGATCGGCATTCCGCTGCGGGGAAGGCGGACGCGGCGGTGCGTGGTGAGGACGCCGATCAGACTCATGTTCCTTTGGGGAGGGCGGGTGTGCTGGACGGAGAGAACGCGTGGACGGGCGGCTCGACTTGCGAGATACCCGGCGCTCGAGGGCGCTGCCGTAGGGGGATCCGACGAGCCTGCGGTCTGGGTCGTCGTCGGTGTCCGACGTTCGTTCCATTTCATCTTCAATGTCAAAGATCTGGCGGGTGTCAGCATACTGGGTGGGATTGGAAAGTCACAGAACGTACTATATCGATATCGGCACCTGATCCTGCTAGGCCTTCGAACAAGGCTGTAGGGTAACGGTCATCGTATGAGCTAGTGAGAGCAACCAATGCACTTACACATGTGCTTGAGCGAGCGAGGTAGAGTGTCTACGATCTTCTCAAATATGGATGAAATCGTTTCGTAAAAACCGAGCGAGGCAGTTTTCTTTGCTTGGCCTGTGCTTAAATGAGCGAGCGTATTTTGAACGTCTATGTTACCAACTCACGTTCATACCACGCGATGAGGAGGAGGATAGGGAAATTCGTAACTCTGCAAGGGGGTAAGTACAACGTGGCTTAAAGTCGCCAAAGGCAAATGACCTGATCAGAAACACGTTCACCTTGCGACCAATCCGTGAGTGCATCACTGATTAGGCATCTGCCACTTACTTTGTGGAACCATCTCGGACTCAAGACATAACTAGCAGGAAGAAGAATGCAAACGGCCACCAGGTTAACGGGTGGCTGATAAGAAAAAAGCGAGTCGGCTTTGACCCTGAGAGTGTCATGTATCAACATCCAAAGGGCGAAACATGACGCGAATGTACCCTTCGATCGTAGAAACCGCTTTCCTAAACATGGCCTGAGAATGGCAAGATGAGCAAGGTAACTGGAAGGTTGGGAACTCGGAACCAACCTCGGCGGAAGCATCCTGGCTGATTCTGGCGAACGTATTCGACAAAATCTACCCGCAAATGTATCGAGAGTACCATCGACGCTACTATTGGGTGCACTCACAGAAACGAGCACTGTGTTACTATATGAGGTACCTCAGAAGATTACAATACTGGAACCGCATACCGGTTAGCAACAATGTGTTGCTCAGACATGCATACATGATCATGAGAATAGGGCCAAACACGGGATCAAATTGGTCTGCACGAGTGAACGACTAGTAGGATACCTGTGCGAAAGACTGACCTGCTCTATCGAATCCAATCGCGTCGAGTCCAAACCAGATATCAATCATCCACCACGCAATAGTGCTGCGTGACGCAATGATAAATAGGAGTGGCAGAGAAGAGAATATGAGATATACCTCGAGGAATATCTAGAAAAATGATATCAATCGTCATGAACAGGACAGGGACCATGCAACATACCCTGCGCCTTTGCGACTCAAGCTGACTGCTGATTAGACGAAATCAGAAAGAGAGTTGAACCACTTACGTCCACAAGGCATAGAGGAAGCCGCAGAAGCAAAAGGCTGCGATGAGCATCAGGGCGAGAAACTGCATCATCATGGCACGAAGAGAAAGGACCATGAGGTTGTCCTTTAGGGTGACAAAAGCAAGTCTGCAAGCGGTGAGGGACTGACGAGTGGAGGAGTAGAAAGGTCTGACCTCGGGAATAGTAAGCAAGCAATAACCGCGAGAAAGTCTATGCCAATGTCTTTAGCCCACTTTTCTGCGATAGACGTCAGGACGGTAAGGTTAAGGTGAGGAAATGTAACTACGATAGTAGACCATGCCATATATCCTAAATATTGCATAGATCAAGTATGCAGTCACTGTGACAGAAAAAAGGATGAGACGGCACAGGTTAGGATGATAGTTAAAGATATCAGACCAAATGCTACATCGAAACCGTTCTAGAGTACGGTGCCTAAATCAGACGTCTTCCCTGAACTCAAGGTTCGTGCCATAATGCTCACCCAAGTACCCTTAACGTAGACTATGTGGGGTGAGTGGGACAACGGGGGAGAAGATGAGAAGGCTTACGCTTGACGCCGTGTTCTTGCATGGCTGCGAGTTTCTCGAGAGTGAATCCAAGAGCATACACCATGAATATTGCCTCGGCGGTGTTTATCCTGTGACGTTCATTCATCTCGATAGCGATGACGAAAAAGATAAAGAGGATCAAGAAGCTTGACAAGGGTAAATGAAGTGTTGAAGTGATAGAAGAGGAGAAACGGGGGATACTTTATATATTCCAAGACGGCACGGATAGCGGGAACTTTGAGACTGGGAGAGGAGGTTGAGAGTGGATGGGAGGGAAAGTGGAGAAGAGGTACCGGTAGTGATCGAGAAGGGGAGCCTTGTGAGGATCGTAAAAATGGATTGGAGTACGTTTATAACGCTGCAGGGGAATGTGTCAAGGGAATGGGGAGATGAAAGAGAGATGGTTTACATCTGAGAGGATAGCACGGCTGCTCTCTGCCTGGTAGACACACTTTCCACTGGTGGAAGCGTCAGAGGGAAAGTGAAAGTGGAACGAGACGCACATACATCCAGATTGCGTGTATGACTTTCTGACATGGGGAGGATTTGATGAAGCTGCGTGCCCTCGAGATGATGGCCATTTCGATAGCATTACCGACGTTATCTTCGAGATCGTCGTCATGGAGATGTCTGGCGAGTTCGAGGACATGGGGGTCGGCGCCAGACCAGACGGGCCAGGACGTGGTGAGGGTGCAGACGAGATCGAGAACGCTGCTACCGTTGTCGCGGAGGATGCGGATAGCGAGGATTTCGCAGAGGGCGGCGCGGCTTGCGGAGAGAGGGCCATTTGCGAGGTTGTTCTGGTCACGGATGAAGTAGACCCTGTTGAGGAGAAAGGCGAACACGATGGATTTGTTTCCTGCGCGCTGAACGGCGTTGTACTTGTCTTCGAGGGGGCGGACCAGGGTGTACGTAAGGTCGGGTGCTGTGAGCTGTCGGAGGATGAGAAGGACATCGAACGAGAGGGGGTGCAACACGGACCGCTTCGAACGTGAGCGGCGTATCTGTGCAAAGGTGGGTCACCAAGAAGCGCGAAAGGAGAGAGACGAACCGATGTAGTGCTGTAAGTCGTTGAGATGGGTCAGTATCTGGAGGACTCATCGGTCGGGCTACCCACGATGATGTCCTGTGGGGGCAATGAGAACGAGCGGTCACATCGATCTGAGAGATACTGACCGCTCTGATGGCGTGTATGATCGGCCATACGTGCACATCGCCCAGGAGAGGTCGTCGTTCCATGCTCACTGGAGCGCGCCTTTGCTCGAGCTGAGTATATGCGTGCCATTCTCCCACGGAGGTTCGTAGTCCCGCCAAGTCAACGCCGCCGTCGTCGTCTTCAATGCACTCCGTTCAGCCACCCCCCGTCAAAATATACAATGCGGTATACTCCTCCGTCCAGGTCTGCCTCTCTCTTTCCCTCCTCTCCCTGCCAGTTCACCACCCACATGTCACCAGGTCTATGAGTGCATGGTCCGTGGCATCGCTGTCATGCGCAGACGCGGTGACTCGTATGTCAATGCAACCCAGATCCTCAAGGTCGCCGGTATAGAAAAGGGCAGACGCACAAAGATACTCGAGAAAGAAATCCTCCCCGGAAAACACGAAATCGTGCAGGGTGGATACGGTAAATACCAAGGCACTTGGTACGCACGCGTCTCTTGCCCCCTCTCGCCCCCTTTCTCATCCATGCCTCAGGATCCCACTCGACCGCGGTCGCGATATTGCCGCCCAGTATGGCGTCGCCTCTCTCCTCGCGCCTCTCTTCGACTTTACCCCCTCCTCAGCCTCCCTTGCGCCCCTTTCCGCCGCAAATATCGCGCCATCCCCACGCCCTGTCTCCGCCGCGTCTCCCTTCTCCACACCAGCATACCCCCAGTCTGTTCTTCCCTCCGCCTCCATGATGCCTGGCTCCGCCCTCCGTCTCCTCAATCAGGGTCGCGCCCAGGGCCTCTTCACCCCATCCACCTCCGCCCTCGCCCCCTCCAGGTCTGCCATCTTCCCCTCCTCCGCGTATCAATCCGCCAACTCTCCCAATGCACCTTCTCCAACCCCACCTCCAATCCAACAGTCCCTCAAGAGAGCCAGATCTGATTCAGAGGTTGTCTCCGGCATTCAGTCCCTCTCCCATTCCCACTCATCCCAGCCCATCCTCGACGCGCCGGCCGACATCCGCCCATCTCCCGTACAAGAAGATGGTTCCTCTCCGACCAAGCGGCCTCGCAAGGAGGCCTCCCCGCAACCTGAACCCTCTCAATCCTCCGCCCTTTCCTCACATCCTCAACGCGCTACATCCGTCAACGACGCACCGTCACCCCACACCGCCCGTTCTCCTCATCCCCCTTCCACGAATGGCAATTCAATCAATGGCGTAGAATCGGACACTCTCCCTCTTCGCTTCTCCACAAAACCACCCCTGCTGCGCGATCCTTCTATATTCAGGGATGCTCGTCGCGCACAGCTTATCGCTGCCATCTGCCGACGAGATGATCCAGATCCTGTGTTTGCTTTACTTCGCGAACTCACCCCAGATCCTTCGCTTCCCCTTGATGTGGATGCAATCCTCGATGACAAGGGTCATTCGGCCCTTCATCTCGCCGCATCACTTGGTCGCCAGAACATCATAGAGCAGCTCATTGCTGCGGGTGCTGACATACATCGCGGTAACTTCGCCGGAGAGACTCCCCTCATACGTGCCTCCATCGACACTCACAATTCTGATCAACAATCATTCAATGTCATCGTTCAGGCACTACACCAGTCCATACGCACCCTTGACACCTCCAGAAAATCAGTCTTGCATCATATCATGTACCTCGCTGGTATACCAGGTCGTGCAGTCTGTGCTCGATATTACCTCGATCAGATATTCATTTGGATAGCACAAAATCAGGGCGGTGACTTTAGGTCCATCGTCGATCTTCAGGATGAACATGGCGATACCCCTCTGAATATCGCTGCGCGCGTCGGAAATCGAAGCTTGGTAAGGACTTTGTTGGATGTCGGTGCTAACCGAATATTGCCAAATAAGCTGGGCCTTCGTCCCGGCGATTTTGGAGTAGAGGTGGAGGTAGGCGCCGCGGTGCATAACGTATGTACCCGTGCTTAGTTTATTTTTCAGGAGCTGAGCGGTGGTCCTCGGGCGGAGGACCTGCTAGCATCACTACGGACGGGCCCTTCAGCTCCGGTGCAAAAGAGCCAAGATATTATCGCAGGTAGTTTCCTTCCCACTGCTATTACGATGTATGGCACTCATCTTCTTGTAGACATGACGACAATGATCCAAAACCTGAGCACCGAGTTTTCTGCGGAAATCAAAACAAAACAGGACTCGCTCGACCTGACACAAGCTCACCTTCGCGCTGCCACGCGAGAGCTCTCAGAGCAACGCAAACAGATACAGCTATGGCAAAGCCGATGTGCAGAACTTGATCAGGTACATCAGCGAATACGAAACCTTGAAAAAGCGATCGCAGAAGAAGACAGCTTCGACTGGACGGGGAGGACAGACCTCTCTGGGAGAGACGGACGGGAAACGGCCGGGCCTGCATTCCAGTGGCGTGGGCCAAGCTCCACTATGGTGGGAGTCGCAGGTTCGATGGACATCTCTTTTAGTGTCGAGACCGAGCCTCCAATACCAACGACTGACTCTCTCGCGAGCCTGATACGATTACGACGACTGAATATGTGGCACATGAGAATGGAGGAATTGATGGAAGCAAGACTCAAGTCATTACAGGGAGCGAGCGCAGAAAAGGAGTACCAGTGCAAGAAGATCGTATCGCTCTGCACGGGGATCCCCATCGACAAGGTGGAGGACGTGAGTCGCTTGATGATGGTGAATCTTGAGCTTGTGCATTGTATTTACGCTTGGATTGCTTGTTCAGACGCTGGAAAACCTGCTGATTGCGATGGAGAGCGAAGCACAAGTGGTGGACATTGTTCGGGTGTCCGGGTTTTTACAAAAGGTACGTCCCCCGGGCTCTTTTATGGCTCTTTATGCATATGATCCGTCTCCCCTGGATCCAATTATCTTGACTGACTCGATCTCCCGCCTGGTGCAGGTCAGGGATGGTGTAATCTAATTATTTTTTTTTGTATACAGATGGCGGTGCGCTCTCGGCGCAGCTGCCGTTTTTTATTTTATTTTATTTTTTGCCATGTACATAGAAACATACTATCACACTGTCGCAAAGGTTGAGCATTCGCGGTACGACAAACGTCTTAGCTATTAACTGTTCGGGGGCGATTTGCTCTCAGTCCAGACTACAACACCGTTTTGCAACTCCGGTGTATACTTTTTGTTGTCATTATTATTGCCCGCACAACCTACTTACTTACGCCGCGACGTCCTCCGGCGCAAACAATTGAAAGTTACGGTTATAGGTTCCGGAAGCGAGCAGCCGTCCGTCCGCAGTGAGATCCACCGACATAACCTTGCCTGAATCTGTCGTAAGCGTGCGGAGCAGTTGCCAGTCGTCTGCACTCCACAGCTTGACGAAACCGTCGTACCCTGCGCTTGCAAAGTAGAGACCCGATCGGTATCCCCATTCCTCCTGCCCATCGTCGTCATCCCCATTCCTGTCAGCGTCTGCCTCTTCGTCGATGTTTTCTGTACCGTTCATGACGACTTCGCCGTTGACAGGTACGCTCGGCGGCAACGCATCGCTGCGGAAGAACCGAACATCGGCGACGTTGGAGACGTGCGCGGGGATGGTGTAGAGAGCTTTCAGGGAACGCATGTCCCATATTCGGATTGTGTCGTCGCTGGCGCCAGTGGCTATTTGATAACTGGGACCCATAATATCACGTCAGAGACATACTTTTTTTTTTTTTCTCAAGTGGAAGCGAAAACAGACCCGTTGGGAGAAAAGGCAATTCCAAGGATGGCTTGTACGTGTCCATCAAGGACCATGGCTGTTCGGCCCGTCCGTAGGTCCCACACGCGCCCGATGGCATCTAGACCGCTGGTAACAGGGTCAAGGTTAGTAAAAGTGTCGACCGAAAGGCGAGCGAGAAATCGGACCCAGATGCGACGAGCGCACCGTCGTCTTGGAACTCGACCGAGTAGACTTCTTTCGAGTGACCTTCCTGGAGGAGCAGTTCTTTCGCGGTTGCCACGTCCCACAGCCGCCAGGACGTGTCAAAGGAGGCAGATGCGACGTAGTCACCCGATGGGTGAAAAGCAACCCGACAGATCCGGTCTGCGTGCCCTTTCATGGTGGCAAGTGGGGCATCGCTGGTGTGCGTACTAAGTCGTGTGATTGGGGTGATGCATCAGACGGCGCGCACCTGTTCAGAGACCAAAGGTTGACACTCATGTCCCCCGCCCCGGAGACGAGATTGACCAGCCCCTCACCCTGAGTGAGCGTGGCTTGTGGATGCCAGGCAACCCCTCCTACGCGATCCGCATGACCTGTAGAGACGACTGTATTATTGCGTGGCACGTGGTGCAAACCTATCCAATAACTCACCACGCAACGTTCGTATAGGCGTGCATGCAGGAACGTTCCATAGCTTGACAGCACCCGACCAACTGCCGGTGGCCAGGATCTTGCTATTGGGGGCAAAGCGGACTTGTGATATAGGTCGGTCGTCACCAATCTGAGAACCAAGGTTACCGAACCGCTGTCAGTGACGAGTCAGTACACGCGCGCGAGTAACCATTCATTACCGGTCACCTTGACTTCACCGAATATTTTCTTTCGCAGGTCGATGATGCGGGTAAGGGGCAGCTTGGCATGTATGCGCTGTTGGGCGACCCGCTTTTGAGCTCTGCAATAACGAAGCGGGTAGAACGTCATAAGCACCTTACTGATATCGCCTATTGGCAGGTGAAATCCGACCTGGGCAGGGAATACTCCGCTAAGCGTCTCCTGGCTTGGAGCAGCTCGAGCGAGCCCTCGGTGTAGAATTCTTCCTGTGGATAAGTTGAGGATGGATGTGTCAATAGGAGAGTGGGACACACCTCTTCTTCACTTTCAGATGATTCTGCTTCCTCCATCTGGAGTTCCTCTCCTCGCGCAGCATTGATTTGAGACAGGACATATATCAGACGATCCCGTCGGTCAGCCGCCTGTTTCGAGCGTGAAAGGCATCATCACGAAATGGAAAGGCGTGGTGTACGCACGCGTTCACCAAAGAGTGTGATGGGTTCACCGATCTCACGCAGTCTCGCCTTTACACGATTGTCGTCTGTCGGCACGGCCATGCTGCGTGCCTTCTTTTTGCGTTCTAGCTCGTCCAAGATGACTTTGTTCTCCATCCTGGCTCTATCTGAGCCCAGGTAGTTCCCATCATCCATCAGTGTGTCGAATGTGAGGTTTGACATGGTGGCTGCAGTCGCTGGACGCGTACGAATTCGGTGAGCGTTGTGATTGAGATCTGCGTTTGTTTGGCAACGGCCTTGGAACTAAACAACGTCTGGTCAATATGATATCCACACCTCGACGATCACCGCGTAGTCCCGTCTGTAGTCAAGTCGTAGTACTGAACCTGATCCTGGTCGCATAACAACACAGCGTTGCACGCGTCGGTTTTACGTTCAATTTCGCAAGTTCCGTTCCATTTTTTTGGCGGTCGAACCTCCGCGTTTTTCTTCCTTTCAAATTCTGTTCCAGCTGTCCACGACTTTCTTCACAACGCCTCAACGTTATGAGTCAACGTCCGTCCACGGAATCTTCTGGCAGTGCGAGCGGCCTCAATCCGCCCACGGCAGCATCTGGCCAAGATCGCGCGCCTTCCCCTGCACCGAGTACGGCAAGCAAGGCGCGCGGCGAGGACTATGTTTACTTTGAACGAAGCACCGAGGGCTTCTCCTCCGATGCCGTCTCCCGTGCGACCGCTGCCAAGCTCAAGCTCGAGTCCTACTACAAGCTCGCCGTCGATGTCGCCATCGAACGGAACGGTCGGTGCGTGATCATCCAGGGACACGTTGTCTCACTGTGACCCGTTTTTTCCTATTACACAGTCGCGTCGAGTTGGAGCAAAAGATTAATCAGGGTGTGATCCCCAACGAAGCCAAGGAACGTGAGATACGCAAGTATCGTAAGCTCGAGTCACAGCATCTCAGGCTTCGGAGAACCAAGATACGATTGTCGGACTTCCGGACGGTCAAGGTTATCGGAAAAGGTGCATTCGGAGAGGTAAGAGGGAGTCGTGTATATCCTCTTGCATTGTGTGACATTCCTTGGCACAGGTTCGGCTTGTCCAGAAAGTGGATACTGGCAAGGTGTATGCAATGAAGACGTTGCAAAAGGCAGAAATGTTGAAACGGGATCAGGTCAGTGGGACGCATTCCTTGCACCTTCATTCGATGATCTCACTCGCGAACCAAGCTTGCTCATGTCCGTGCGGAACGCGACCTGTTGGCTGAATCGACGTCGCCATGGGTAGTTCAGTTGTTCTATTCTTTCCAAGACCCGCTATACCTCTATCTCATCATGGAATTCCTTCCTGGAGGTGATCTTATGACCATGCTCATGAAGTATGACGTGTTTTCAGAAGATGTCACACGATTCTACATGGCAGAGTGTATCCTTGCTATAGAAGCAGTGCACGACCTGGGATACATTCATCGGTACGTATCTCCCTAGAAGCTTGATGTGATGCCTGATTACATCGGATCAGTGACATCAAACCCGACAACATACTTATCGACAAGAACGGTCATCTCAAATTGTCCGACTTTGGCCTCTCCACTGGCCTCCACAAGACGACTGATGGAGATTACTACAAGCGCCTCATTGAGCAGGATAAGCAACGGGATCCTGCGCGAAATAGCGTGCAAGTGAATGCGATTCACCTTACGATGAGCCGAGAACAGATAGCCACGTGGAAGGCCAACCGTCGGAAGCTCGTAAGTCAGGCTCGTGTAATGGTCGTGCATGTTTGCTGAAATGTTCATTTCCTAGGCGTACTCCACTGTTGGTGAGTAGACTCACGAGCCTCCCCGCATTTTTACTTGAATTCCCCGTTAGGCACACCCGACTATATTGCACCCGAGGTGTTCATGTTAAAAGGGTATGGCAAAGAGTGTGATTGGTGGTCGTTGGGCGCCATTATGTTCGAGTGTCTTGTTGGCTACGCGCCGTTCTGTTCAGAGAACCCAAGTGACACGTACAAGAAGATCATCGAGTGGCCCAATTACTTGTACTTCCCCGACGAGGTACATCTCAGCAAGGAAGCCGAGCACTTGATCCGGGGGTAGGTCATCCGTGAGCATATGTGGGTTCTGCAGCTGAATCACCCACGTTTAGCATGATGAACTGGGCCAATCAACGACTCGGGGTGAATGAGATCAAAAAACATCCTTTCTTTTATGGTTGTGACTGGGAGAACCTCCGCTATATCGCACCTCCTTTTGTTCCGGCATTGTCTTCCATTACCGACACAACTTACTTCCCCACAGACGAGCTCGGGAACTTGCCTGACCAACTCGAGGTGGTCGAGCAAGTTGGTTCAGACAAGGATCTCGCATTCCTTGGGTGGGTTGTATTCGAGTCTTTTCGTCCTTGACTGATTTTTTGTTCTTTGTGCAGATTTACATTCAAGCGTTTTACTTGAGAGTGTAAGGACGCTCTGCATCCGTCATTCCGTATTCAGCTTCGTCCGATACCTAGCTCGTTAGCATAGACATCATCCCTGTAATATTGGTGCTCTTTTGCCGTAGCAACATACAAGATGTGTTGATGGATATGGTCTGTATCACGTGACCTAGCGTAGCGGACTACGTTAACTTGTACGGCGGTGGATGGCTCGGAAAGAGGCACCGCCATGACATTCCCCATCCCGTCGCATCTTCCACGACAGGTCGACTTATCATCGCAGATTCTGACCAAGCTCGATTCAGTGACATTCCAGTCACTGGACTCCACCGTTGCGTCTTCTTGGCGAGCTGAATTGGACGAGTCCATACGTCTGACCAAGGTTCGCTGTTCTCTGGAGCCTGGTCGATGACAACTTGACCGAGATGAGCAGAAACGCATTCATGACCGTATACATGCAAACCTCCCTGCGTTTGAAGCACAGTTGGCCTCGGCGACGTCTACCCAACAGCGGCTGCAAAGTCTTGCATGTGACGTGGATGCGCTCAACAGCGCAGTGTCAGATCCAGAGGTATGTCCTGCCTTGGTTGTTCGCAGTACCGGTGGCCAATAAGTCATACAGAACGGTCTCACTCCAACACTCTTGGCAGCGCTCAGAAGACACCAAACTCTCGCCCAGGCGTCCCTAAACGCAGACGTGCTGTACGCGTCGCTGTCACATCTTTCGGAATGCAGGACACAGCTTGAAAAAGTGCAACACTTGGTGGAGTCAGGCGACCTTCCAGCGGCGGTGCCTGCAAGTGCTCAATTGACCCAGCTACTTGACACAACACCCCGACCCCTTTCGGAGGCGGCTATTACGTCGGACATGCGGGTACGTAGCCTCGTAGCCGGACATACTCAGCTATTTGAATCTATTCCGCAGTCCAAGTTGCGTGTGCTCACAAATCGGACAGAAGAGCTATTGAACAATGCATACGCACGAAGCGTGGTTGTCTCTTCGACAGACTTCGTCATTCGGCCCTTTGTTCTTGGTTGGTCCCAAGGCTTTGTCCGGGAGACTGTTGACTCTGATATTCACATCTCTCATCTAGTTCCGAATTCGGAGAACCCCATACCATTGTCTGATGTATTGTCTTCGCTCTCTTCATCCTCCTTATCCGCACACATGACGAGTTTGCGCCGTAACATAATCGCACATTATATTGACTACTCACTCGACCATCCCACCCTGTTATCATCCTCACAAGAACCGGATCGATCTGGTTCATTCATCCACAGATTGCAACGTCCCCCATCATCCACCAACCATGGTACAACGCCACTCGACAATCTGTCATGTATACTGGAATTTATCCACGACAAACTGTTGCCCTGCTTACCCCAGTCACAACGCGAGGCTTTCCAGAAAAGTTTTTCCAAGCCATTGACGACATCTATCATGACCCGCCTGCTCATTCCTTCCCTGCCCTCGAAATTGGATGCCCTCCCTACATTCTTGGAGCTGACAAGAAAATCTGTCGATTTCGAGACGAAGTACATCGTTGGGCTGCTCAGAGGGGACGCGTATGAGAGGGAGATCAGGAGCTGGGTTGATAATGTTTGCGCACACTACGAGAAAGGACGACGACAGCACATCCTCGACAGCGTTCGGCGGACCATTCTGGCTAGCGAGTCTCGTCCCAAAGATACATTCTCTGCCGAACTTGTCACGGTCATCAACGTGACTCAATCTAGCGCGGAACCAGGACCTATCGTCCCTGCTGCAACGGATAAATGGAATTCGAACGACAACCACAGTTTGGAGACAAATTCGTCGAGTTCCGGCATTGATGCAGGGGATGCATGGGACTTCGACGACGACATTGATGAACCAGAAGAGCCACCGATTTCGAAACGTGATTCGTCACATAATAAAGAGCCGGATTTGAATGAAGCTTGGGGCTGGCAAGATGAACTCGCTGAAGGAGAACCCGAGACGGGTGCTCAGGATTCTGCCGAAATTACGCCAGAGAAACCCACTAAAGAAGAGGAGGTTTGGGATGATGATCCGTGGGCGGATGCCAACGAGGTAATCCTACCAGACCGTCCATCTGTAGCGCCTCCCACCGCTCCGCCCCCTCGGCAAGCAGTGACAGCGTCAGCTTCGAGTAGCCAACAACAACCGCTGTCCGATGGACAACGACCAGCAAACGGCCACGCCACTAATGGCCGTCACCCACCTTCGAAACCTTTGCAAATCGCCCATCACGTCAACAAGGAGCCGTATACTGTATCGGTGCTCATTCGACGTATCGTACAAGTCGCTGAGGACGCTCTGTGCGAGGGCCAAGCGCTTGCATCCTCGGGCATATTCTCCAAGTGTTCTCCCTCCGCTTTGACTCCTGGCACGTTGATCATGCAGTCTAGTGTTTTTGTCCTTGACTTGTATCGTGCATTGCATCCTGTCGTGGCTGCGTTGAGGTTGTCACAACCCGCCGGCCGTATGCAATTTTCCAACGACTGCTATTATCTTTCCGAAGAGATAGTTCGCGTGTTGAAGCACGAACAAGGGCTATTTAGCGTCCGAGAAAGGTTGGAGGAATGCAAAGACCACCTCAGACTTTTAGCAGATACCTGGTTCTATCAAGGTATTGTAAGTGGTCATGACTGTCGTTGAAAAGCAAACCCGTATGGATTCTAATTCATGTCAGGACAAACAAGTGGCTGCTCTCGGAGATGTTTTAGCAGACGCGGATGGTTTCACGGACACGTCGAACCAGGAACGCTACGACGAGTGCGAGATGGTTATCACCCGAGTTCTTAAGGATGTGCGAAGTATCGCACATACATGGAAGGTGAACACACTTCTCAGAACTCTCTGGCGCTCACTCAGCTGTCTACACAGTCCATTGCCCCGAAAAGCAAGTATTACACGGCAGTGGGATTGGTCGTCGACGGTGTGTTGTCACGAATCCTGGATAGCATTTTGGCGATTTCGGATATAACCGAGGTGGAGTCGCACAAGCTGAGCGAACTCTGTCGGATCTTGACGGCACTAGAGGGCCTGTTTGTGGAGAACACGAGCGAAGTGAGCAGGGTCTCAAGGATGTAGCACTGAATCCCGCTAATTCGTTTCATCTATCCAGTCGTCGTTAGTCGTAGCATATGTTCCGTCGTGGTTAAAGTTTTCCTACTTGTCAGAACTCCTGGTACGCAGACTCATTTTTCAGACCGTAGTTTGGACCGACTGACTGACTGACTTTTTTCAGGAAGCGTCCATCGCAGATTTAACATATCTCTTCGAAGAGGGCGCATTGGTAGACTTTGAGATCGACGAGCTTGTCATGCTGGTCAAGGCGCTTTTTGCAGACACACCACTACGGACGAAAGCGATAGACAAGATCATGAACGGGCATCCCGTTCGGTAATCCTGTTTTCTGTTTGCTCTGCCTGTCTTTCGCCAGAATGTGTCTATACTGCATCTTTCTGAGATCGCGACTCTGCACGTTATGCATATTTAGGAATAAAAGGTCATTGTGTGCACATTTTCTTGAAATACCACCGTGAGAAACAGACTCCAGAAAGAAATGCTTGTTACTAAGAAACCTGACCTTTTCATTTGACGATCGTCGACTAACCCTTGAGCTTGAAGATGCCAGCAAGCGCGACGTTCGCTCTCGAACCGTGTCAAGACGTACAAAGGTTTGGTTTGAAATGATAGTTCTAGATAGGCTGCATGAAGATTCGGGATCAGACTCATCGATCGAGAGCAGTGGCCCAACTCATCCGCGCCCATGCGGTACGTCGGTAGGATCAGGCATGATGTGATGCGTTTTCTCTACTGAATCCGGGTTTCAGAATCACCAACGACTGTACACCACACTGCATGCGTGTCTAAAGCAAGTATGTACGACATGAATGAATCTTGTTCGGCGGCATTTTCTACATGTCTCGAGACGTCCGCGCAGAAAGAATGGCAAGAGAAAGAAAGAAAAAAATGAATGCAAGAAGGGAAATGAATGTTGCAATGGCCTACTCGTCTCTAACGTGAAACTCGTCTGGAAGCGCCGAACGGATCGTCCGGCTGAATACAATCGCCACCGCCATCAGCCAGGCAAATACCGCATGCCCGCCCAAAATTTGGTGCTCTTTCGAAAACGCATACATGGACGTCGCCATCGCAGGTCCGATGGCCCTTGCGATTGCCACCGACGTCTGACCCATTCCATTGATCGTTCCCAAGGTGTTCTTTGACGGCGCGGACGCAGTGATAAATATAAACACGCACGCTACGAGCCACTGTGATCACACGCTGGACGGGCACACGATGGTCAGAGACACACGTACCGAATGCAACATCCCAAAAGACGATCAATGCAAGCTGCGCGGCGAGACAGGCATATATCCACGCATCGATGACGCCGCGCTTCTGAACGATCCAGCTCATGAGCGGGAAGAGGAGTATGAGTGGGATGTAGCACAGGATCGTTCTACAGAAGAGACGTTTGGGACCCATCGAATCGACGAGCTTGGCGAGGAACAAGAGTTGGAAGATGCCGTCTGTGAAGCCGAGCAAACCGAGCCACAAGCCGATGCTGGATGGGGATAGACCTAGGCCCCCATAGCGGATTGGGGTGGAAAAAAACAAGGGTAGGAGGGACTTTACCGAGATGTCGAGGTATCCCAGGACTGCATAACAGACAACGGGATACATGATAGACGGTACGAGCAAATTCCGAAAGGGTATCGGTGACTCAGTTTTGCGTATAGAATCCTCAAGGTCTGGTTCGGCAGTGCTGCTCGATTCCGAGGCACGTCTCTGTTTGCGCTTCGCAGCTAATGTCTATGGTTGGGTGAGCGATCGCGAGTGGGTACCTCAGCTGTCTCAACGAACCTCCTCTAAAAAGAAAAACAGAAGGATGGTTGTCGCTGCTACGATCGTGGCAGCCACGGCGGACGGAAGAAAATAAGGATAGAATGACCAGAAAGAGCTAGAGAAGTAATTGGGAAAGTTGTCCGCCGGTCGCGCGAGAGCACCTCCCATGAGTGGCCTTGTGTGCGCTATGGTCAGAGACGGCACAGGGGCACACGGAAGCAAATCGATATTCACCCTAACGTTGAACCAAGACACCACCCGATCGGCATGAGGGCGAATGCACGCGCTATATTTGTTGAATCCGTCAGTTCGCCAATCATGCTCTTCACGGCGCCCACATTGCCATTTAGCAAGCCACATAGGCAACGACTGAAGCAAGTTAGTCTACATTTCAAGGAGGATTAACGTTGACGGACCTGATCGCCAGTTGCCAAAACGTTGTGGAGAGACCGAAACAGGTCATTGAAACGCACAAACCAGCAAGGCCGATCAGGATGACCGGTTTTCGACCAATTCGATCTGAGAGACGACTCCACTGCATGACGGCCATGGATTGGGTGACGAAGAAGAGGGATTCCTATAGCACTGTGTCGGAAAGGGAGGCCTGGATGGAGTTGTCGAGACGTACTATTAAACCCGCGTAGTATCCCACTTTGCGCTTGTCGCCCCCGGTGATGTCGAGCTCACCGACGAGTTGGTTGATGTAGGGGTATATGGACATGGATGATATCGGTTCAGCAAACTGTATGAGCAGCAGAATGCCGAGCTGAAGTTTTGGCAACGGTGTCCGTGCCTTCTTTTGGGATAGAAGTGGAGAACGCTCATCCTGGGAGACGAGGGTCGCGTCGCTGCCTCTGCTATTCGCTAGGAGGGTCATGGGGGAAAGGGAACGAGGCTCATACCGCAGCCTTTGTAACAATTCCAGATACGTAAATGAACCCAGACGGGATTAGACGGTGATGGAAGACGTCGTAATTTCCTACACGCTCGCCACATTTCGAGCAGCGTCCGTACGATGCAGAGACACCACTTGAGAGTACATGACATTGCCATCAGAAACGTATCCAGGCCACAAAGTATGGGCCAACAAGATGAGCCAGTAAGCTCTGCTAGGATGTGAATTATGATTATTTTACTGGACATTATGCGCTTGGATGAATCCCGAACTTTTTCGGTCCCCACAATAGGCAATGTCTGTGCAAGTTACGCGAGGAGGACCCCTGAGACAACATAGTTCTAGTGACATCCTCGAACGAAGGGAGGAGGGGAGGGTACTCAGCTGTATCAAACGTGCGTGTTGCTCAAAGCGGCGTTCAAAAAGCCGCGGCTGAGATCGGTGGCGCTACGGGTGTCGGCGCGCGCGTATACGACACCGCTCAGCTCGTCCCCGATATAGTCATCGGCCTGGCCAGCCTGGCTTCTGCTAGGCTTCGTTCATGACGACGGCGGTGGAGCGGGAACGTTCTGAACGCTTCTCTGATGGGTGTAAACATTCTCTGCGCCAGCTGCCCGCCAGTGTGATGTGGCCGCATCCATTTCCCATCGAAACCCTCCTCATTCCCATCTTCTTTTACACATCCCGTCTGCGCGCTCGTGTCTTCGACGGTCTTGCCTAGACTCGTCTGCAAGTGTGCAATACCATGTATATCTGGCAAGCCTTCCTGCCCGTGTTCGAAACTTTGTCTGGGGTGTGTCCGAGGTCCATCGATGCTAAGCGACCGTTGTTACAAAATTCGTACGAGTACCACGGTAGCGACGCGAGATCTGCGGAAGCGAATAGGCATGTAAGCTAT
>JBBPJJ010000182.1:8369-22516 GCA_038088635.1 Veloboletus limbatus
TGTTATGGCTCAACCAACAGGTATATCTTCTGCAGCTGTTACTGTGCGTCGTCATGTTTCTCCCTTCCAGGTGGGAGAACGGAGGGTCCTATTCATCTATGCTGTTCTTGCCATTGGATTGGAGTTGATCGTGTGGCTAGTACCATCGCTGATCGGTGGGGCTGTGTCTGTGTCGATCATCGGCATTCTACTGGGTCCGATGTATCCAATCACGATGAACCACGCTGGACGGGTGTTGCCAGCCTGGCTGCTGACCGGTAAGGTTTTTCTGTGCAAAGATGCAGGTACTCATGTGGGTGGTAGGTTCCATTGGATGGATTGCTGGTTTCGGTCAAGCGGGATCAGCATTATTGCCGTTTATGACTGGCACGATTGCGTCCAAGTCAGGTATTGGCTCCTTGCAGCCCCTGTGAGTGTGGCCTGTCCTTCTCATCTCTTGGCAAAGTCACGCTTACGCATACGTGTGCAGGTTGGTAGCGATGATGGCGTTCATGACGGTGCTCTGGGCGTTCGTTCCAAGCACGGGATCACGACGCACGGATTGATGACGCGATGGGATAATCTCGACAAACGTATACAATTCTAGACATGTACTGATACGTTCATGACCCTGGCCTTTTTTTTTTTTTTCAACACGACACTCTTGACGGAATATCATCTCTATCGGGTGTTTTACGAATCTCTGTGCTCGTCGTCTAGCTCTGCGCGCGGATCTCTGCGACCTTGACTTGGTCCTCGAAAGTCTCCTTGTGTGAGGAAGTCTGATTGTGTAACTTTTAGATGACTCGCGTCTACCATGTCAGCTGATGGAGCAGCACCTTTGAAACCGGAGATAGGGTCTATGAGGACGAAGACAAAGACGACATTCCAGACGACATTCCAGACGAGCAAGCGTAACGAGATATTCCAACACAGGGCCGAAAGAGTGTCTCCTGTTTGCAGTCGAATTTTCTCGGTCAGTCGAGTTGACGAATGTTTGACAGTACGTTTCGTTTGGCGATCATGTCTATCTTGCCGACCATGACTTGATATGTTTGCAAAGCATTGCTGATCCGCCTTCGTGATCGATAACCCGTGCACCATGAAGCGTGAGCGTCTCGGGCGGACATTGCGAGCGCGTCAAAGATGTCTTGGATTCGCTATGTCGCCACGTGCTCGGGACGATAACCAGATACCTAATCTGAGACGTCCCAGATTGGGCAAGGTGAGCGCGCGCAAGAGACAGCCAACCCCGTAGTAAGCACGACGATGTCGAGCGAGTAGAGTCGGGTGTGCGTGAGCGCACACGACATCACGTCGCGTCGTGAGATGGAGATAGGGCAAAGCTCGAGCTTTGGACGTGTGGACAGAGCATGAGGAGGCCCAACACGATCGGACCGTCCGCCATGGGCCAGATCCCGCCGACTCGCCGAACAAACGTGACCTGCAGCTGCGTGAGACGCGTCCGGCCGGGGTTGAACGCAGACGACACGTCCGGACATCTTGGCCAGACACCGCGTAGTTGCTGTTGTTGCTGTACTTTGTAGTAGGGCGTGTCAAGGTATGGACGCTGTCGCCATTCCCAAATCCCGAGCCAGAACCCCCGACATTGAAAAGAGGCAGAGAGAAAACAAAACCTGACGTTGGGATATGTAAGGATCGACGGTAGGACGCCACACAGCAACTCAGCAGCGCTTGAAGGAGCTCGTCATGGCTGGATGATGACACGCACAGCTGACAGTTCGACAGTGATGGTCTGCATGGTGTACTAGGAAGGGGATCAAGGGGTGTGTTGTCAGCGCTGTCCTCGGAAGGACTCGTCACTGGATCTGGGGCGAGGCGCACATGTACCAGGACGATGAGAAGGTCATGTAACGGCAACGGTCTTCAAATGGCAGGATCGTCGCCTCACGTACCTGTTTACCGTCACTGCCAAACATGGAGAATGAGCATAAACAAGTCACTGGTTCAGGCTGGCCTATGGAGAATTTAATGCCATCATCCTGGGGGCCGTTAAATAGCACAAAAAGGCCTGGTAAAAGAGCCATCGAAGTAGTTTGCTACCTCAGCTGGCATAATCATCATTGTGATCTCAATGCTGTCAAAGGGAATGATCATCATAATGAACAATACTCCAATAGGCATTTTACATGGATTAGAGCCTCAAACACTATTTGGCCTCCTGATCGTCATGGGGATGCCGGAAGGTCTTCGACATAACTCAGTGCAGTCTGGCCTGCAGATGATAATCGATAAATTCGACTCATTCACCCTCCGTGATTGATAGCGTTTTACCTGTTTCATTCCCAGTCTCATGACAATGGGACCCTTCTCCGAATGGTTTATCTGAGCTTGATCTCTCACTCATCCTCCGTAGGTCATCTTGCATCCTCCTTTGACAGGACTAAACAGGACTGGCCCGTTGGTGCTGGCGGTCAAGATGAACATGTAGATGGACAGAACTCTATGATGGGGGTATGACTTGCGAGAACATGAAAAAAAAAAGCACATTCTGTCATGCAATCCGTCTAATAGCTTGTATCATCGTATCCACATGGATCGGTACCTCAACACTTTCCTTTCCATCCGGTGGCACCACCGAAGGAAGGCTGTCGACGCTATATTGCCTAGAGAGAACTCGGATCCTAAGTTTCCTATCGCATGCAAGTACCACTTACCGTGACTCCCACCACGCGAAATATCGCATCTTCAGCGCCCAGACCGACACCTCCACATCTCGAACAAATACCCCAGGCGGGAATATCTCCATCACTGTCGCATGCGACGAAGGCGGCATGTACACACTATCCGCCAGATGGTCCCCATACACCCCGAGGACAATCTTCGCATCCCAAGAAAGGATCAGTCACATCGATCAACCATACACAACAATCCACCTCTCACCGTACTCTGCGCAATCGCCGTCATACGTTCCACCCAAGACGTCTCTGAGGACACGACATGCACCGTATACCCATCCCCAAGTTCACCGAGCGCCTTTATTAGTGCCTTGTGATCCGCGTCCCTCAGCTTAGGCCCATGTGTCGCATCCTGACGCGACAAATACGTGACGACCGTCTTGATCTTGGTCAACCACGCTTTTTTCGGTGCTTGCTCAGCCACGCCCAGGAACCGCGCAACATGGCATCGTATTGGCTCCCACCATTCCTTTGCAGCCTCGAGTTGAACCAGTGGAATTGCAAACGGGGGCACGTCGGTCCTCGCTCGGCTCGCTGCGCCCTGATCCGCAACAACAACGCGTTTCATTAGGAACGGGACGTGTAAGAGTGCATAATCGGCCCAGTCTTCTTGATACATGAGTCCGAGCGTGGGAAAAGCTGCCTTGACGAGGAACGGGTGAAACCCACTCCGAGACCGCTCACGCAGGACGATGGGCCCGTTAGAATCAGGTTGCTCGCTCGTATAGGCGGGCACGCGGGGATAAAAGACACGTCGGGGTGGTGGGACGGTCAGTGCGTCGAGCGAAAGCGCCGTGTCGAGTGCACTATACGTACGCCACAGGGAGAAGAGGGTGTAGTTGCCTGTTCGCGGGTGTGAGCAAAGTACTCTGCGGTGAGAGACGAGAACAAACTTGGCGATGCATCCGTGACGAGCCAGCTCACGCCGTGAATGCTGAGTAGATGAGGGGGGAATGAACACATACTCATATAGACGGGTGAAAGATACGCACAGACCGCCAAACGAACCCAACGTCTCCCTTGCCTGTGTGCTGGAGAGTATCTGCCAATCGGAGGGTCGTGGGACCGCAAGCGGATTCTCTCCAGATGAGGCGATAGAGCCCAGATGCGGAAAAGACGGATCGTCGGTGACGATGAACAGCGTGCCGTTCAGCATAAACACATTGTCCATGATCGTGTATCCTACACGACATGTGAGCACAAAGTACACGACAGACCAACAATGCGCAGCGCACCTGGAACATGCTTCAACACATTCGTCAACGGAACCTCGTCGACCCAGTCCAAGATCCCGTCGTTGACGCCGACCGAGCCAAAAATCTGTGGGTGGAACGGGACAGCGACAGTCGTGATGTTTTTGGTCTGTTGTCGGGCATTCTCGGCGACTCGTGTCTCTTCCCAAGTCCAATTCCCGTAAATCACCTCGTCCCAATCCTCGTGTTCTGTAGCGGAATTGGCGCCTCTGTTCCTTGCTGGCGATGACAGACTGGGACCATCGCTCGTGAATGAGGATTCGAGGTTGTAGAAGAGGACAAAGGTGGTGAGGGAGAAGAGCAGGAGAGAGACCTCTCGACGACTCGGCAGTGAGTGCCACGCCATTGTCCAGAGTCAAACACTAACAAAGCCAACCGCAACTACGCTAATGAAACAACTCCGAGTAATCTCCACCATTCGAAAGCGAGGCGATATCCAACGTGGTCATCCGCTTCTTCCCCTTTGTATCCTCTGCCCAGTTTTCATAAAAGTTGGTCTCGTCCTTGTGCGAGAGATACGCGTCTTCGCCGTCCGGCGTGGAGACGAGGCGACCAGGTCCATCCCAGAAATGGAACGCCTGACTGTGCACGCCGTACGACGTCGGTACTACCTCAAGGAGATCTCCCCTCGCAATCTCGATCGCAGGTATCTCCGACGCAGGCAACCCGATGAGATACGCCAACAAGCACCGGATCACAGACGAATGCCCGATAATCAAAAGATCCTCCTTCTCTCGCTCCAACTCGATGAGTACCGGTTCCAGACGCACTTTAAAAGTAATTTGTGATGAGGTGTCTCGGAGACGGTCTGAAACGGGGGCGTACCAGACAAATCGTGATAGCTTTCGGCGCGTGGCGCACGGAACGCATAAGGGTCTTTCACAAACCGTGCCCACTCCTCGGGATAAAACTTTTTCGCTTGGTCTGGTGTGAGACCATCCCAAACGCCTGGGTTTATTTCCGACATTTGTGGCTTCTCAATTACTTTGACCTTGAGCTTAGATCCGCCCTCCTTGGGTGCGGTCGATAGGTCGGGGCCAGACGCTACTGTAGGTGGCGAAGTGGAGCCCGAAGACAAGGTGGGATTTGGAGATTGAAAAGTCAGGAATGGCCAAGCGGTGTGGTGAGCACGACGGCGCGTCGAAGTCCAAATCTTGGAATGTGGTTCAGCAACATACCGAAGGATTGGACCATGGAAGGCACCTTCAGCCGTCGATCGCTTGGGTCATAACCACGCTGTTCCAATGACTTTGCCCTTCTTTCTGTGACAAACTCTTTCAGTTTCTCTGCGTACTCCCATCCGGCTGGAGAAAGGTCGGAGTCGGCCTTGTACGAGTGCTCGATGAGGGATTGGCCAGACTTGCAGGGCGTTAGTTTCGTGAGACGATTGGAGTCAACGATGTGGGAATCTTACACGCGCAAAATAAATCATGCGGAATCGGTTGTGAATGTTCATGAGGAAGAAGACGATTCGAGACTATACCCAACATGAGTCTGCTAGAAGGCGCATACAGGGGCTACTGACCTGCAGGTATCCTCGGATGTTCTACAGAACAAGTGGTCAGGCAGGCCAAGATGACAATACGCACATATACCCACGTTGACCATTATCTTCTCTCCGACCTAACAGCGGTCAGTGTATGCACTGGGCACTGATGCTGCAGTATCTTACGTTGAATATGCGGATGAACGGCCAATTAGTCTCTGTGATCGTTTCGTAGGCCCGTTCTCTATCTTGTATCCGGCCATAGTAATCTTCGACTGCCTTGTCAGGATCCCATCCGCGGTACTAGGACGCGATCAGCTGCCCCGCGTGACGCAAGATCGGGAGTGAGACCCACGTCCGGAGAGGAGATCTTGACGCTTCGAATGTTCGTCTCGATGATCTCTTTATTGTCGCATAGCGACTCTGCACAGAGATCGGACGTGAGCCAGGACACCCCTCGATCAATGAACAAGCTCGCCTAGCAAGATGACGTGGATGCCTTCCTTGTCAAACTTTTCTGCGAGGGACTGTCTGGCCTTTTGGGTGCCATTGTTGGCATCGTATATGACGACCTGGCCACCGGCCTCGAAAAAGTCCCAGATGAGTTTCTCGCAGCCATCGGAGACTCTCTTGCGGAGTGCCAACGTTTCGGGTGTTTTTTCGCCTGATCTGGGAGTGAGATGAGGTGGTGGTGGTGGTGTGGGTGTGCACGCACCGAGGGTAAAGTAATCTGGGGGGAGAGACTGCGCGCCGCCGAGAGTCTTGCGACGATAATCGCCGAGGGAGACGACCTGAGTTTTGACACCCATCCAGCGGAGATAGCGCTCGATGGCGCGAGATATGTGTGTCTTTCCGCGGGCGGGCAGTCCGACGGTCAAGATGAGGATCTTGCCCGCATGCCAGAGCAATCCAGACGCCGTCGTGTACAGCGGCGCTGCCATCGCAGGTTGGGACAAGGGATGTATTTATTACATAATCGCACATGAAGCAACAACTAGTCTGTCCAGGGATTACTTGCCATTGGATAACGTCGCTGCGGCTCTATAGTCTTCCATCTCCTGATCGAGCTGCGCAACAGTCTTTTTGACGCGTCGAGGGCCCTTTTTTTGTCGGCGTCGTGACACCACTGCCGGGCGTTGTTTGCGTGCACTGGGCGAGAGCATGTCGATCGAGGGCGGGCAAGAAACGCAACGGGATGCTTACCCGGGTGGGGTGTGGTCGTGGGGGGGTATGAACGAGGGAGGGATTGCGGCGGCAACGACACCGAGGCGGCCCAGCAGGGATGGCTGTGTCTGAGCGGGAGGGGAGCTTACCGCCTGATGTGTCGAGTCCACTACAATCTCGATCTTTATAGGACGCCCTGGAGATACGACGTGTGAGTTGAACGCGCAGAGAACGAGAGGAAGCTTACGTCCGTCGACGAACTTGCCATCGTACTTTGCGCGAGCGACGGCCGCGTCCGCGGAACGGTGAAACGCGACGATGGCCATGCCCTTTGAGCGACCCTGGTTGTTGTAGACGAGAAAGACCTCTTTGAGAGGGCCGACTGTCTTGTGAAAGAGTTCCTGTTGACAACACGCGTCTGGGTGAGCAGGGCGGAGGACGGGCAAAAGGGACGTTCCTCGATTTCGAGTTCGCCGACGTCTGGGGGGAGACGGCTGAGGAGGATCTTGCTGCCGTGTTCGTTTGGCTTCTGGTCACGCCATGCGGGGGGAATCTGACCTGCTTGATGTCCAAGGAGGGCTCGTTTCGCGCTGTGATAGTCTGCGATGCGGGACTGCATTGGCCACACGAGCACGTCACGTGTCACTTTGAAAACTATGATATCGTGTACAAACATGTACATACACATCCCGGGCCGGTGTATCACGTGCGATGAGACTGGTCCTCGCCAACGATCTGACCGACCCACCAGCGTTTTTTTTTTCTGTTCCACCATGGACCACCTCGCCTTTCTCTTTCAAGATACCTCCTCTGACCAGAATCGCGCACAGGATGCTGATATCCTCTCTCATCGTACCCCCCAAAATTTTTCGGGATCAACCACGACGCCTCTTAACCAGCCACCCCTCGATCTCATGGCCATGTCAAACTTGATGTCCCTCCAGAGCCTGGATGCTACTTCTGCTGCGCTTCCTTCTTCCGCAGCCCTCACTCCCCAGATGCTTTTGGAACAGCAGTACAAACTCACCCAGTTACACCAGCTTCAGCAGCTCCAAAACCAGATTCAGAACCAGATCTTCCAGCAACAGGCAAGTCGCTTTCCCTCACCACCCACAGATTCGCCTTCCCAGGGCGATCACTTTCCAAACACTAATCTCGTCTGACAGCTCGCCCTTATCAGTGGTCAGACATCTCTTGCAGCACACGAAACCAATTCCGATCCTCAGCGCGACCCGGTTGCTCCCTACAATGGTCTTCCGACGCCTCGTATGTATACTTCCCTGTCATCGTTAGTCATATGTCTTATCCGTCGCCGTTTCTAGTCTCCTCCGCCGAAATAAGACCTACTAATCCCGACTTCATGTCGCGCCTCAATTCGCCGTTCCAAAACTCCCAGCAATCCGTCTACCCCTCCCATCCCCTAGATACCTTGCCGCTTTCTTCTCCCCAAGAGCCGTCCTCATCCCCTCACTACATGAGACACCCAGGATCAGCTTCCGCACCAGCCAATATCGCCTTCCAGTCTTTTCCTTCTCCATCCGATCTTGACATTTCTCCGCTCACCAGTCCGTGGCTCGAGGCTCAGACACACCCACCTAATAATAGACCCGCCAAACGCACAGCTTCCCCATCTGGTGACGATTCTGCTCGCGTGCCTCGAAAGCGTTCCACCCCGGTCCTACCCGCGTCAATGAAGACCTCTCGGAACGTCAAGTCTGCCACCTCTACACCGCTGTTACGTTCCACCCGAGGTCGTCGGAATAGCTCTGTCAACGAGACCCAGACAGATTCGCCGTCTCCCGTAGATCTCACCATGCCTCCACCTGCGCCACCTAGGATCCCTTGCTCTTCGCCCTCTTCCGCACCCACAACCACACCAGCCCCGCCTACTCAAGACGAACTCCGCATAACGCCCGTGACACCAGCGAGTATCATGAATTTGGGTCGACTTAGCGTTAGTAGTAGTCTCGCGCCAGCGGCGCAGCCATCTGGGACAGACAAAGGCAAGGAACCCGTCAAGACAAAGGACATGACATCCATACCAAAGGCGTCTCGCAGAGCGGGCCTGCCGCTCATCAGTCCTGGTCCTAAGCCGATCCTTCCAGGTACGCGCACCGTGTCCATCCATAACTGACATAAAGCATGCATATGCTCACATTCGGGCAGCTGGACCCGCCGCTCCACTGAATACTTCGTCGATTCTTTCTCCACAGACGCCCGTCACGCGCAAGTCGCATAAAGACGCAGAACAAAAACGTCGAGATTCGCTCAAGACGGCATACGATGACCTGCGTACGCTGTTGCCCCCGATACCCCTCCCGTCGGACGACAACTTTCCCGACGAACCAATCTTGCCTGGTGCCCTGCCTCCACGCGGGCCGCCCAAGGCGGGCGGCGACGGGCCAAACAAGAGCGTGAGCAAGTTGCAGTTGCTTCGCTGCGGCAACGACTACATCCGCACGCTCAAGGGCCGTGTCGACCGGCGTGATACAGAGATTGCCGCATTGCGACACGAGGTGCTCCGGTTACGTGCGTTTGCCGGAGACGAGGCGCACAAGAACGACGTTGATCTAGATCGTGATCTGGATGCGGTGGAGGCTGGACACCCCAGAATGGGACTGTCGGTTTTAGACGAAGAAGGCGATGATGGTGAAGAATGATGGCCGCAGGATGTCTCGGTTGTGTCAATGTATGTAGTACGTACCATGTTGTTGATATAATTATGCCAGGCTTTGAGGGAATATAATTTTGCGCGTGCTGTATCATACGACTTTCCTTTTCGGGGATGATTTTCGTGGAGTTCGGAGTGTGAATTCATAAGGACTCGGACCAGCCTGTCGCCATTCGTCTTCGAACAATGTCCCAAGGCGTCCCTCGTAGCCCCTTGTAAGTTCGTACATCCAAGGCTTTGATGGCCCAAAACAAATACGCCTCTGAAGATCAGCCGTATTCCTCGTCCATGTCGCTCTCGAAGCGCCACTCGTGGTACAGACGTTCCTCTCTCCGACGTCCCTCCCCTTTATACAAATGACGAACACGACGATTGTGCTGCTCAAGGCGAGCCGTTCTCTCTTTCTTCCCTACCCATTCTGCTCACACGACGCCCCATTCGGCGCGCGATATGTATTCATGTACAGTTGTACGCCGCCATCGTCGCCTCGACGTGTATCGCCTCTGTATTCGTGTACCCGCTCCCAGGTATGCCCCTGTGGGGCCGTGCTTCCAATACCAAACGACGGTGACACATGCACACGCTTGGCTCTCTTAGAATTCCTCCCCGGAAAGCGCGCCCTCGCGATCGGGCTCTGTGTCTACCACAGCGTCGCGTCCACGATCCTCTTGCAAGCCCCCCGGTTCATCCCACACACCTTTGGACCGTGGTTCGAATCGTACTTGTCCCCCTTTTTGACTCTGACTCTAAGAGCATGAAGTGACTGAAACGAATATGATAGGTTGAAAGTGACGCCTGAAGGCGTTTGGGGTACGCTTCATGGTCTGTTGGGGTTCATGATGGTCGTTTGGTGGCAGTTGACGTTGCGGTATGCGAGCGCGTTTCGGGAGAGGACGTGAGGGTGTGGTGTGGTGGGCTGGTTCTCGCATTCTCTGTGTATGCGCCATGAGGGAGAAGATGAGAGTGAGCCTTCAAGAAATGATAAAAGTCGAGAATTGCGGATTAGAAATACCTTTCTTAGGCAGTGCATGATACATAGAATGAAATGTGTGTCCCGTTTAGCTCAGTTGGTAGAGCGCGTCACTAGTAATGACGAGGTCAGTCGTTCGAGTCGGCTAATGGGAATCTTTTTTCGGGGAACCTGCTCGTATGATCTTGTACCTGTCATTGACCCCCTCGTATTTTGGGTGAGGAGCGTTGCGTTGCACGTCGTTCTCCATGTGGTGATGCGATACCAGCGAGTTACAGGTCGAAATGCGTCGTCCCCTGGTCAATGTGCAGGCGCGTCTGACCAGTCGATGTCAATTGTAGTGAACAATGCGGCATGCTACGTTTGAGTATCGAAGCCAACCAGCACCCGTGGATTGTCGGTTGGGGGGGTGCATCGAATGTGGCAAACGTTGATTCTCGATGCTCTAGATTGCTGGCTGGAATATGACCGTCTCCGAGCCTTCCGGAGACGTGTCGGTTTATTGGATCGTGACGCGCGAGGGACGTTGATACATGCAGTGCGATTGGGCGCTCGAGGTCAACTCGAGGTTGTGAAGACTAAACAAAGACGAGCGACGTCGGGATAGTCACTCGCGAGCACCGGATGGAGACCACAAATCGGAAACATTCTACCGACTGCCATATATAGTATTATCCCATGAGTTGGTGCCGCTGCGGCGTGTTTGTGAGTGGGGCCGCAACAGAGGTGACACATTTCAACGCCGTCGATCATCGTTCACGTTGGCTGTTTTTCCTCTTCACATGTAGTAATTGCGAACGTGTCAAGGCTGACGAGTCGTGACGGCTGGACAGCGGAGAATGTTGGCACGTATATAGTAGTATATTCGATTCCCGTCGAGGCCAGAATGTAAGATGCATTAAAGCTTGTGCGTTTTTTCTTTCGGGTTCTTGTTTCTTCCAGTGTTTCTCAATGCACCCTCACAGTCTTGACTCTTAAGTCATCGGTTTGTTCTATTCAGATTCTATGTTGCGTACACGGTGTCTTACACACAGCTTCACCAACGAGACGGTTTGCAGTCGTCAGCTGGTAGCTGACGGTAGCCGACGGTCAAGACCACTACCCGATTCACTGATAAATTGTATGAGCTTGCTGCAACTCTTACGAATTAGCCACAGGAGATGTGTTTGTAATTCCAGTTATCTCTTGCGACATTTGAAAGCAACAAAATCCGCCGGCCCAATAAATAGTAGTATTCGCAGCCTTAGTCTAGCAGAGCATCAGTGAATTGAGCAGTGGTCCTGATCGTCTGCTAGCGGCTGGTAACCGTCTTACTGATGGACCGCAACGAGGCGTATGTCCCAGTACCTTCGTAGTATACCAGGCGTGTCCATGCACTGCATCCTCGATCGCTTGCTTCCTTTCCTTGCTTCCTTTTTTTTAACGCTAGATATGCCTGATGGGGCTGTATTTTTTGGGAAAAAAAAAACCGCTTTTCAAAGGGCGTGTTAGTCTCGCCCGAGGCTATCTGGTAGCACAGGAAAGCGACAGTGTCAGTAATTGTGACTGCAGAGTCCCGCATTCTGTACGAGGCCGGTACGCCGAGGCGAGGACATAAAGTATGTCGAATCCGACCGCCCAACTCCTGACGGAAACAGACAGGGTCAAAGGCCCTTTTCAATCCGTCGACTGTCGCCTCTGGCTAGTGCCGGACCCAGTTGCGATGGACGTGGAAGTCTCCCAGTCGACGCTCAACCTCGAGAAGAAAAAAAACGTTTTTGGACCAGTCAATGTGCCAAATTTTTTTGTGGGCAACATCACCTGGAGGATCACTTTGAAAATAATTGTCCTGTAGCCTCGCACCGTCTGTACTTGTATTCTCGCTCCATACATCAATTGCCATGGCATTCAAATCCTTCCATCAACGACGACGTCCTAGACAGGAAAGCTGTGCGCCTAGTTGGTTTGCGTTATTGAAACAGCTCGCGAGGGACCCGATGACATTTTACGACCCGCCACGAGACCGCGCAAGTCACCGACAAGCCGTCCATGGGTATTGTGCTCGCGTTGCACACCGACATCGCATGACGTACATGTGGAGCGTTATACACGCGAACCAATGAGTGAACTCGGTATGCCAACTATTAATGGTCAATCAGTGCAAACGCGTTTGCGGTACGTCGACATGGACGGGTCGAGAATCGAGATAGCCCGGTCAATAAAGATTAATCAGCGCCTTATCATCACTTATCTGGATGGTCCGAAGAAGCACCGTGTGCGTTAAGCGATGGGTCGATGGAGTGTCATGTCAGCGTTTCAGGAGGGAAGGGCACCTTGATGCCGCACTGACTGTCACAGACCCACAACGTCGCCGTACGGTGTGGAGGTGATAAATTCTAGTAAAGAGAGTGCACACTGCCTGCCTGGTTCAGAGACACGTACCTGCGGAGGACAGCGCCGCCCAATCAGCAGAGTCCCTGGGCGGGACGACCAGTTGTACGAAAATGGGCAAGGAAGTGCCCGATTTGGGGTGTTGCGGTTCCCAGGCCACCAAGTTGAAAGAAGCACACCATCAACGACGTTGTTTGTCGATGCTTATCCACGTGCCGTAAGCGCACACAACAAGCTAAAGTGGCTTAAACACGACCCCCGCTGTGCTTTTTGTCTTCCCTCCAGTCATGTCTCTCCTCTTCCAAAACCACCATCCTCTCCCCTTCTTCCCATACAAGCGTCAACGTCGCACCGCTACCGCCGTTCTCGCGGGCGATTTCGATATTCGTCCCGCTAGAGACGTCCTCACAAGCCTGCTCAATGGCGTCGGACCCTACAAGGAGGTCGAAAAGGACGAGGGTCTCCGTAGAAGCAAGAAGCGCGAAAGAAGGGACCGCGACAGGGAGAAGAAAAGGAAGGCTTTTCCAAAGCCTCTGGACAAGAAGCCCACCGTAGAGCCCACCATCATTTCCACCCCACCTCTTCCTGTGCAACCACCACCCACCCAACTCGTCAGTGCTCCCCCCATACAGCCCTCTTCTTTTTGGCGTGCCCGTGTAACCAGCCATCGCCCCACAATACACATCGCCACGATGCAACGATCCGTCTCCGTTACCCCTCCCCCTATGGCTTCCTCTCCGAGGTCTACCCCAGGCCCCTCCGACTGGTCCTCGACGTCCCGAACATCCTCAAAGCGTCCCCGCACACCCGACGATGACTCGCACGCCACAGAACCCGCAGTCGCTACGTCACCGCCTCTGCCAGCCCCTTCCTTGAGGAAGAAGAGAGTGGCCGTCAGAAAGGGATGGAAAGGCTGGGTCGAGGGCTCCCCACCCCCATCCGAGAAGTTGATCAACTTGGATGCTGTACCTATACTGCAAGAACGGCGCACACGTAGCGGAAAAAGCTTCGACGCCATCGGCGTCGGCAAGGACAGCTGGGTCTAGACCTTGTAAGCATTCCTATCTCTATAATCGTTCGGTAGAAAATACTCGTTCACCCGTAGGTAGCTACAGATCCCTATTTGAATGTTTGCAATGACCACCATCTCGCCACCCGCCACTGGCACATGCTTGATTGATAAAAAAAATGTTTCAACACCCGCCTCGCTGTCTAGTTACCCCACCTACTGTATAACATGCACTCCGCCTCGGATCCCCCGCGCCCGCCACACCAACACCCATATCCTACTCATCACTTCGTTTGGTTCCGTATGTTTTTCTTATTAGTGTCACTGTACCTTCCATTTTTACTTATCAGTTTCTGTTGCTACAAGTATTCCCCGGCATCACAATGATATCTCGCTAAGTATAGACAGAATACACGACTGTTTTCTATTGGAATACTATGATCTCCTTCCCCCTTGGTTTTATGTATCCGGTGTAAGCTGACCTTTGGGGCAACCATGTGAGTGGATGTTGCACGACTGTAGCGTAATATCGACATACAAGTAAAT